>VWZY01011561.1:98444-123995 GCA_013399075.1 Chloroceryle aenea | reverse complement strand
TTCTGGGTCTCAGAGGCTGCTGCGGGAGGGAGCCAGGCTCTGAGGGCACCCTGGGGTGGGAGCTGCGTGGGGCAGAGGCAAAGGGGAGAGAACTGCAAACAGGGACGGGGAGGAGCTGGGGTTTTGTAGTGTGAGGCGTGTGGGGCTGTGCCTCACATCTTAGAATCGTGGGAGACACTCAAGGTTGTGGAGTCCCCCCGCTCCCCCAGCGCTGCCAGGGCACCACTGACCCCTGGCCCTCAGCACCACAGCTCCACGGGGGGCTTGGAAACCCCTCCAGGGGTCACGGGGACTCCCCCCTGCCCTGGGCAGCCTGGCACAGCCCTGGACACCCCTGCAGGCCTTGAACAAATTGTTCCTCTTGTCCAACCTCAACCTCCCCTGTGGCAGCTGGAGGCCGGTTCCTCTTGTGCTGTCCCTTGTCCCTTGGGAGCAGAGCCCGACCCCCCTGGCTCCAGCCTCCTGTCAGGAGCTGGCAGAGCCAGAAGGGCTCCCCTGAGCCTCCTGCTCTCCAGGCTGCACAAGCCCAGGGCCCTCAACAGCTCCTCAGGTAATCAGTTTGCTCACCAAACACCCAAGCAAGGGCAAATAAATTGTTACCACGCAGAGGAAGTCAGGCTGCTGCACATCAGCAGGGTGGAACTCACCCTCTGCTTTCCTTTAGGTAACAAATAAATAAATAAATAAGCAGAGAACAGAATTAAGTTCACAAAACTTTCCTTTTTTATTATTTGAAATTGGAAAAGGCTCCTTGGGTAACAACGATCAGGTGTAAAAGTAACACGTGAGTTTTGCTCAGCTTTCTGAACCTGGGCTGAAGGAGGCCAAGAGTTGCCAAGTCAGGTCTGGCTTTTACAGAGCCCATTCCTTTCAAACCCACCAATGAAAGGAGAGGCAAAAAAACCCCCCTCCCTTAGAAGGGGAAGCAGAGCAGGGCAGGTGAGTTGTTCTAAGCACAGTTATGGTTTTCCACCTGGATTTTTGTGGTGTGAAACCGAGGTGTTTGATGTTAAATGGTGTTTTGGAAAGAAAAACTCACCTTTCCCCTCTGTGCTGCCCCCAGATCTGGTGTTTCCCCTTCACCTTTCCTAAGTACCTTTATAGAGATGCATTTACACTCCCAGCCTGCAGAAAATCCCCAGATGAATCCAGAGGTTTCACACTGAAGTACAAAACACACCTGGAAAGGGGGTAACACCTCCTCAGGGGCCCTAGGAGTAATCAACAATGAAAAGAAAGTGCAATTGCTTTAATTAAGCCAACGACCACCCTTGAGCCAGTGCTCTTTCCCTCAAAAGAAAAAAAGAAATACCAAATAAAAGCCTGCCACCCAACCTAGAACCAGAGTCTTATGGGTTTGAGGCAGCACAACACAAAGGAGAAGGTCGGTGGCACTCAGTTCAGTACCTTATCTTCCACCCCACCCCCTGACCACACACCTCAGATACTTCACGGCCAAGTGGCGAGCGCTGCTGCCCCCAGGGCCAGCACACTCTCCTTTGGCAGCTGAATGCAAGAAGATTGAGCAGCCACACGAGCCACAGGCTACGAGACAGAGCTAATACGTTATGGGTTCCTAAACTAGCAAGCTGAGATTATACAACCCATTTCCACACAACACCCAACACTCCCGTGAAGATTCGCTAGTTTTAAATGAATAAAAAGCCAGGACAAGCCAGCTTTGTTTACAAGTAAACAGCAAGACCTCTGAGTATGTTTGAATATTCATTTGCTTTCTCTCCAGTACCAGTTTCTCACCATCTGACCTCAGCTGTCCCACTGCCTTGGCTGCTCACTCCAGGAGGAAGCTGACAGCCAAAGTTACAATGAATTCCATCCCTTTTCCTCCTCAAGATGAAAACAAAGAAAAGAAAAAGCATGACAAGTTCAAGTGGACTGCAGTGAACTCCCTACAACCACCCATGCCCCATCACAGCACAGTTTTAGCTACAGAATCAGGCCTAAGGCAAACAAACTGCCTGGAGGAGGATCTCTGCTGCTCCTGTTTTCCAGCTGGCCAAACCTGTGTGTGTTGACAACACAGAATTGTCACCCAGGAGCACGGCCCAGCCCAAGCACAGGGGTTTATTGCTCCTGAGCTAGAATTAAGCCTTAGGTCTTGCTGTGGCTACAGGGACAACGCTGCTCTCCAACCTGTTTATGCCGAAGAGCTTCTGCCAAGAGAGTATTTCTACCCCTGACAAGTTGTTTTCCATCATTCCCAGTCTTTTCCACACATCTGGGATGAAGAAATAAAGCCAAATGCCCCCAAGATTTTCTACCAACAGGATGAGGACACATCAGCACCAGAAATTTATCACCATCTGCAAAGCCCCACCACACATTATCCCTGTCAACAGCTCACAGAAACATCCCAACGAGCTGGGCAACTGGGGCTGAGGAAAGCAGCAGGGGCTGCACTGGGACATTCCACCCAGGGGGATGCTACAACCTGCACCAAACAGCACAAATATTGTCCTGTCATCACTGCTTCCAGCAGGGAAGGTGGGATGGGGCCACGGAGATGCTCAGCTCCAACCAGGTGAGAAGCTCCTGCAGGGCATCAAGCCTCTGTGAAGCCCAGCAGGTCTTGCCTTTGGAAGGGAAGCCCTGAACACTGCCACTGAAAAGGTTCTGAAAGGATGAGCTACAAGCAGAAGAACTGTGTCAGCCTGGAGAAGAGCAGCTGCACAACCCATGCCAACCAGGTCCTCCCCCAGGTGACAACACAGATCTGGTTGAGCAACACCCGAGAGCATCTGTACTCAGGAGACAGTGACTGGGGTCTCTCTTGGGCCAAGAGCTCACAGCACCTTCAGTCCAGTCTAGATTTTCAATCTTTCTTGAAGAACAGAAAGCAAAATCTCTTAAGACAGATATGCAAAAGTTTAGGACTTGTACTTTTCTGGGTGAGGGGGATGCTGAAGGAAGGAGGAACCTGCAGAGCAGAGCTATGGAGCCATCTGCAGCTGAAGCAGAGCTGGTTCTAGCAACAAGTGACTGAAGCAGCTGCCAGGGGGACCTTTCACATGGCTCTGGGCTGTTAAGGAGAATACAAAGCAGCCAATGTACTGGCTACACCAGCAAACTCCAAGATAAACTGGCCACCCAGATGAAGAACTGACTCCTTAATGTCTTTAGGTATCCCAAAAATCCACATCTCAAGCTGGGAACCCCTGTCTGCAAGCTCCAGCACACATCCTCCTCGGGTGCTCAGCTTGGCAGCTGCAGCAAAAGGCTGAGGTGCTTCATTTTAGCCCAGGCTCCCCTCTCTGCCCACACACCACAGCTCAGAGACCTGCCAACATCCCTCCCTCCCAGCCCTGCAGGATGGGGGAGATCCGAGTCAACTTTTCCCTCTAACAGACTGCTCAGGAACAACCTACTTTTTATAGCTTCACTGCAACAGCTTCAGATCCAAACCTCTACCACCGGGGCAGGTTTTTCCACCACTGACAAATCCATAGGAAACAAAGCAAAAACTGCCTCAAATCACCTTCAAATTCCCAGGCTGTATCTGAAGAGACAGGAATTAATCCTGTGAGTGACGTGACCTTCTGCTCAATGCCTCTGCTGGAGACTCAGTTCTCCACAGCTCGAGGGAACACTCCAGAGCCAGAGATGGCAAAAAGCCCTTGTGAGAGGGAGAACAAAAGCTGTTTGCAGTCAGTGAAACCAGGCAGGGCCTGAAACTCTTGCACAGAAGGGGTCTGGATCCTCCCAACACAACACAAGGACAGATGCATTTACAAACCTAAACCTGCAGAATATGTCAAGGCAGTTTTCATAGAATCATGGATTGGCTGGGGGGGAAGGGACCTTTAAAGGTCATCAGGTCCAACCCCCTGCAGGGAGCAGGGCCATCTGCAGCCAGAGCAGGGTGCTCAGAGCCCCGGCCACCTCCCCTGCAATGGGGACAGGGATGGGGATTGAGGGTTTTCTTAAACACTGAGCCAGCTGGTAGCAGGAAGAGAGGAAGTCTGGAGTTTATCATCACAGCCAGAGAGTAAGGGCACCAAAGGATGTGTTTTGCTTGTAACCAAGAGCTTCCCTACAAAGGGCTCTTCTCCCTCTGCACAAGGATCACAGAGGAGGAGACTCCACACCCTCCCTGGGCAGCCTGCTCCAGTTCTGTCACCCTCACCATGAAGAATTTTCTCCTCACATTTACATGGAACCTCCTGTGGTCCAGCCTGCACCCGCTGCCCCTTGTCTGTCATTGGACATCACTGAGCAGAGCCTGGCTCCATCCTCCTGCCACTCGCCCTTTACTTGTTGATAGCCAGGAATGAGGTCACCCCTCAGGCTCCTCTTCTCCAAGCTCCAGAGCCCCAGCTCCCTCAGCCTTTCCTCAGCAGGGAGATGTTCCACTCCATCATCTCCACACTTCTGCACTGGACTCTTGGGAGCAGCTCCCCATCCTTCAACTGAGAGGCCCAAAACTGGCCCAAATATTCCAGATGCAGCCTCACCAGGGCAGAGCAGAGGGGAAGCAGAACCTCTCCTGACCTCTGAACCACACCTCGTGGCGTGGGATGCATCACCTTGCAGCCCACACTTCCCCGTGGAGCCCCAGTCTGCCCCCCCAGAATGCAAAAATCACAGAAAACAAAACCCAGGAGCTTTGTGTGGAAGCAGCCATCAGCTGGGATGAAAGAAGCGTGACTGAAAAGCAGTCCCACGAGCAGAGCAGCAGCACCAACCACAGAAGGTGCCAGAACAAGCCATGGCAATTTTAGGAGAATTCCTCAGACCGCACGGGGAACCTGATACAAGAACAACACACAACTGGGGTCACACCAGTAGCAGCCACCACACTGCTGCCCATCACCCACAGGAGTCAGCAGGCTGCAGCTGGGCTTATTTCAGAGTTTTCTGCTTTCTCTTTCCTTTTCCATTTTCAGACCCACTTTAAAAGATCCGAGGTGAACCTTTCAGGTACAAAACCAGTCCTGAACGCACCAGCTCCTGCTCTTTAGACTCATTTCCAGTTCTGTACCCAGCTCCTACACAAGAACCACCTCAAGAATCATCTCCTCTATGCTCAGGGAGACCTGGAGCCCCAGGGACAGCACATCCATCAAGCTCCAGAAGCCCGGGCAACGCTCACACTCCACCACTGATGGTGGGAATCCTCCCCTTGCTGCCAAGACGAGGGGATTTCTCAAAAGGAAGCTACTCACTCCAGTTACCAAGGCAAGGATGAAGGTCTCAGACCAGGCTCTCGTGAAAACAGTGCACCCAGAGGAAGGTTTCTGGAGAGGAGGACAGTTCTCTGTCGCTGCTGCTGCAGTCTCATTAAGCAGCAAAGCTTAAATGAGTCTCTGCCCTGAAGAAAAACTCTTTCCACAGGAGACTTTACTGGTCAGAGCAGAGAGCTCGTGTCCATCCAGGCCATTAGATGTTCTTCTGATCCAGCTCTGACCGAGTTTTCATTCCAAGACATTTTTTTTGCATTAAGAAAAGTCTGTTTCCTCCTCTGCAGGATCCTTTCAGCCATACAAAGCTACATTACACACCGGGCAACAAGGACGGCCGGGGAGCAGCGTGGAGTGGCAGGGAGGAGAGGACAGTCACAGCTATTTTAACTGGCAGGTGTAAGTTTGGGGTAAAAAGGCTCTATGAAAAGTGCATGCTTTTATTCAGAGCTCCAGAGAGCAAGGAATCCCCCATCCCAGCCTGGCTGGGGAGGTGCGGCAGCCTTTGCAACCCCCGAGCCCTGTCCATCATAAATCACCCTTCAAGTAGCCAGCGACTGAATGTTCTTCAGCATCTCATCAAAAGCCTCACGGGAAGGTGCTTTGGCGTTCTGGAAGGAGACCTTGATGCGACTGTAGAGGCTGAAGGACTTGAGCTCCAGCCAGATGAAGCCAAAGCGGTCGTCGTCGAAGAGAACGAAGACCCCCGGCGTTCGCTCGGGGCTGGTGAAGCCGTGACCAGCAATAAGCCCTGTCCCATAAAAGCTGCAGGAAAAGGAGAGGGGAAAACAAAAAGGAGATGGAATTACCCAACGTTTATTAAAGAACACCATTCTGCAGTTGCTGTTTGGAGGTTGCTGCTTTTGGCTCTTGTAATGAGCACCTGCATAGGAAGGCTGAGTTCTTCCTGTAGTTGAGCCCAGTAAATCCAGCTGAGATTTAATTCTGCAACTCAAGGATCAACCCAGGCCCAGATAATCCTCACAGAAAAGAGAGACCAGAGGCAAACCTTGTGACAAGACTCGGGGGATGGGAGAGAAAAAGAAAAGGGAAAAAAAAAAAGTCATGAAAAAGAAAAATTGAAATAGAACTGGGATGGAGTAAAGGTCAACCCAACCTCCAAGCAAGCAGGTGGGAGCAGGATTTGATTCCAACACAACTGGGTTGTGACAGCAGGGCCCTCCTGGGATTAACCAGAAGGTTTTTCCACGAGCACAGATGTTTGGCTGAAGGTCACCTGCCTAAGCCTCAGCATTTGGGCTCTTTTTTCCACACTTCATTTAGTTTGCTGCTTCACTGACTCCAGGTCCCATTCAACAAGGCTCTCTGTGTACTGGTACCTACTGCTTAGGGTGCTCAGCACCTTCCAGAGCTGGCCCCAAAGCACCAGAGGCATGGGAGAGGTGGGAGAGAGAGCCAAGGAACACAAGGAGTACACACAGAAATGGGACAGGGCTCGAATATAGCCCTAAATATACAAATTGGGCAGCTCTGGGAAACAAAATAAAACAAATGGAGAGTTTGGACACAGGAGAGGTGTGAGCTTCAGGAGTATCAGGGTAAATCTATCAAGAAGGTAGGACAGGAGATGACAGCATGGTAATAAAGACAGGGGACAAACAATAGCACCTGAAGGCCCTGGGCTTGTGCAGCCTGGAGAGAAGGAGGCTCAGGGGAGCCCTTCCGGCTCTGCCAGCTCCTGACAGGAGGTTGGAGCCAGGGGGGTCGGGCTCTGCTCCCAAGGGCCAAGGGACAGCACAAGAGGAACCGGCCTCCAGCTGCCCCAGGGGAGGTTGAGGTTGGACAAGAGGAACAATTTGTTCAAGGCCTGCAGGGGTGTCCAGGCCTGTGCCAGGCTGCCCAGGGCAGGGGGGGAGTCCCTGGGACCCCTGGAGGGGTTTCCAAGCCCCCCGTGGAGCTGTGGTGCTGGGGGCCAGGGGTCAGGGGTGCCCTGGCAGTGCTGGGGGATGGTTGGACTTGGTGATTTTAAAGGTCTCTGCCAACCAGAACAATTCTGTGATCCCATTATAAGACAGGGCAGCAGCAGCAGCGAATCTGAGCACGAGGGGCTGAGAGATCCACATGTGGGTAACAGTCAAGCAAATACCAAACACGCCTCAAAGATGACTCTGCTTTCATTTCAGAGAGCAGCCAGCACAACTAAGCTGCAAAACCACCTGTCCCCATTACCAAACTCGGCAGGTCCGGGGATAGTCTTCGTTCCTTGATATGACTCCCATGGGCAACACGAAAGGCTGGGAAGCTGGTGCCTTGTTCTGGCTCGTCCCCTCTGCCCCAGCTGCAGTCTCTTCCCCCTCGGCACCTTCTCCTCCCAGGGGCTTTGCAGCAGGCTGGGAGGCAGCCTGGCAGAGGTCCTCTTCCTCCTGCTGCTGCTGCTGCTCCTCCCGACGAACCTGCTCCTGCACCTCCAGCACGATGCGGGAGAGCTCGCTGAAGTCCCGAAGGTTCTCGATGTCGGGCAGCTGCAGGGGGTGAGCCAGGTCGATCTCCACAGTCTGCTGCCCAGCTGGGATGTTGGGATCTCCCTAGAGAGAGGGAGCAACAGAATGGCTGCAGGGTGACAAAGTTGAGACCTGTATCCTCCTCCATGCCCATCATCCAACTTCGCCATAGTTCACCCCGTGCTATAATCACCAAGATGGTAACAAAAATATCCCCACTTGGACCTTGCCTGAGCTGTCTACATCATCTCTGCTTCCCCTCTCCCCCCCTGAATTTTAAAATCAGAAGCTACAAGCCAGGCTGTACTTGCAAGGGTGAAAGAAAGTCAAAGCTGCAACTGTGCTTTGTCAGAATCCCTCCCCGCAGAGAGGAAGCTGCTGACTAGCCTGGCTTTGGTGAGGAGCTGCCAACATTTGGTACCTGCTCCTCAGATACACGCCAGAGATCTCCAGTGACCTGCTACCAGCTGCTCACAGAAAGCAGCTGGAAAGGAAAGAAAAGGAGCCAGGTGGCATCATGTGAAACTTTGCAGAGCAGGTTCCAGCTACTCTGCACGTGCTGAGATTCACCTGATGCCCCCAACCCCACGATGAAAAGGGTTTGGGGGTGGCAACAACCAGAGATCTCTCCTACGGATCCAGAACACTGAGAATCCTTTAAGTAGCACCTGCAAGAAAGGAAAAGGCACTCACTGTGATTTTAGTCCCCTTTGCCTTCTTCCCATGAAAGCTCAGCATGACAATCCCCAGCCCGTGGCTCCCGTACGTCCCTTTGAAGAGTCCTGGCTTTATAAGGTCAGTGGGGCTGCTGGGGGGGAGGTAGATGCGTCGGTAGGTCAAGCAGTTGCTGTGCAAAACAGAAACCCCAAAACGTTAAGAGAGAATCCCTCAGATGTGAGGAATGCATTTGCAGGCTGCTCCTCCTGGCAGCTTTGGGATGAGAGATTTGTGTTTTCAGCAGTACCACCAAAGGGAGCAGATCTCACTAAGCAGGAGCTCCCTCCTGTCCTTTCCTTGGTCCCCCTTAGCACAAGCTCTTGCAGAGGGGTCATCATCGACCTCCTTGCTCCCTGGGATTTCCAGAGGAGCTAAGAGTGAAGGTATTTAAACTCCTGCTACAGCGAGGTGGCTGCTGTTAGAAGTTTGGAGTGACAGATGAAAAAAAAAACCCAAGTTGTCAGGGATTGTCCAATTTCTGCCTAGTGCTCTACAAAGTGTATTCAGAAGCAGGCTGCTCCTTGGGACTGTGAGCATTTGCTGTGTCTTCTTATTAAACACTCAAAAGCACCTTATTGTGCATAGTTATTGTAAAATAAACCTTGGAACCTCATCACAACTGCTGTTTGACACCTCATTTTCCTGCACCACCGGAAAGCACCGTGCTTCATCATGCTCTGAAGACACAGAAGGTTCCTGTGGCTGTTGCAAGCACCTCATCTTCAGAAGAAATGTGCTCTGGAAGCTGCAGCTGCCTCAATATCTAGAAAGAGCTGGTGTCCTTACTCATATTGGCTGGTGTAGATGAACTTCATCAAGATGAGCTCTTGCATGTGTTCATGGAAGATGTCTTCCAGAGTCCGACCCCACTCTTCCCTTAGCCACGTCCGGAATTCCTGCAGCACAAGGAGAAGAGAAAGGGGGGAAGAGAGTTCAATTTGTGACAGTGATGGACCACAGCGTGGCTTTGCCCCATTGGCAGGACTCCCTGGCACAGCCACAGGGGGCATGTGCTCTGCCAAAGACAAAGGATCACAGAATCATTCTGGTTGGAAGAGACCTTCAAAATCACCAAGTCCACCCACTCCCCTAGCACTGCCAGGGCACCACTGACCCACATCCCTCAGCACCACAGCTCCGTGGCTTTTTTGGGAATAAGCACAGGTTGCTACAAAGCTGGCTCAGAAATATTGTTAACAAAGTAACCGTGGTACCTGCCAGACACCGCCCCATAAACATGCTCCCCTTTGAAGCAAGGGCCAATGTGCCTCCTCAGAACAAAAGCATAAGCATCACCCATGACTGCAGAGTAGCTGATCTACTACTTCTTTACGTCCTGACTTTCCATCCTGTGCTCTCTCCTGGCACATTAAAACCTAGAAAGGGAAGCTTTGGAAAGGCGCTGAAGATTTAGGAGGAGGTTAAATCCTGCTGATTTAATATCGATGCATCTGAATCCAAAGGGTGCTTTGAAAACATCTCCTGAAGTACCTCTACAGCAGCTCTGACAAGTTAATACCCTACGACGAGTTGGTGTGATAACAGCTTGTGCTCAGATAGCAGCCCACCGAGTGATATTCCAAACCTGCTCGCTTTATCTTCTGAAGCCAGATCCTCCAATTACCATAATGTCACACACGCTTAACGCCCTGCTTTGGAAGTATTAAAGCATTTCTCATCTGCTACAGAACCAGAAAAACACTTAACTAAACCTTTCACCCAACCGCTTCCCATTCCTAGGGGGATGTTTCAGAGCTGTTGTTAGAAGTGACTGAAGGATGAGATCTGTCGTGTTGAAGCAGCTGGTGGGCAAACCCTGCTACCTGGGACAGGTTATTAGCCAAAGGGTTTCATCCTGACATTTAGACCTGAGCCTTAAAGGTGGTTTGAGTCAGGAATCTGCCTTGCTGGGTAGAGCTGACACAGACATGGGATTAACGACCAAACGAAGCTTTTAATCCCTCACCCAAGATGACAAGCAGGAGAAGGTTAACAGCCTGCTGTGTACAGAGGTAAGGGATGGGGTCTTTACCTCATACTGTGGGAGCAACACTGAACAGATCCCATATACCAGGTCCCTAAACCACACCTTGGCAAGGAGAGGTTTCTCAAGATCCTGCAATTCTTCAGATGCAGCCACTTTGATTCAAGTCTCAGATCAATTCTACTCTCTTGAGAAAAAGTTCATAGTGAATCAGGAGGAAGCTGCCAGCTTGGATTTAATCTGTGTTCAGATACCCAGAAATGAGGAGGCAGGAGACCACCCCCCAGCATCAGCTGAGAGACAGCAGTGCTTGCTCTTCAGAAAGGGGACAGATAAAGAAACACCCTCGGCGTAGAATCCCGGCGAAGCACTCTTACCTCTTGCCTTCCCCCTGACATCCGGTGGTGATCCGTCTGGTTGCACTTGGTGGAGAACTCATCCTTCTTTACAATCTGCAATTACCACGGAGGAGAATTTAACAGGTCACAGGGCTGGCCAGAGATGCCTGGGATGATGTGACTAAGACGGCGTAAGCGCTTTACAGCACAAACGTTCCCAAGTTTGCTCTCACAGAGCAATTGTGAAGTGATACAGAAACAGAGAAATAAAAGCAATAAAACCCGACTGCATTCTAAGGAAGGACACGAGTTTTAAGCTAGTTTTCTTCAAACTAAAACAAACAACCTCTCAGGAAGCTTTGCAAAGCGTCCAGTGTACCAACGGGTGCTCCATCACCATCTCGAGGTCTGAGACACCCACACCAGAAGAGATCAGCGTGGCTGCTTGGACACACACCCACCAGCTCCTCAAGGCTGTCCACATCCTGGTGCTGCCAGCGTGCTCCAGCCCAGTGTAACAGCCTTGCTGTGCCACTGCCAGCAAACAAGATTCAGAGCAGGGAACAGCCCACGCAACGAGCGTAAAGTTGGCATCCGCACCCACGAGGAGGTGATAAAAGCCACACCCGTTCAATAAAATTCCCAGACATGAATCCATTGGATGAATCCATTTCCAGAGCACGCAGACATCGCACCAGGGATGGAGGAAGCTGCAAGCACCAGAGGAGCTCACCTGGATGTGGCCGTTATGAGGTCCCTTATGACCGTACATACACTCGACCGTCGCACACTTCCTCTCCATGAGGTGAATCCTGAAGAGAGGCTTGAATCTCATCGGATCGTCAACGTGAGGGTCGTGAGGTGGCAAGTACATCCACCCGATAATGAACAGGCCATCTACCTGCAGAGGGACAGGGAGACAAAGCAGAGGAGAGATCAGCCCCCCGTGCTTTCGGTCGAGTCTGCAGCCAACAGCTCTGGGAGCTCTCCTGCAACAGCGCCGGAGCTGTGGAACAGCTCGAGGTGTTCCCAAACAGCTTCCCAACCATTAAACCAAACCATATGCACCCCCAACACACCCCTGGTGAAAAGGGAGAGGGATTCTTTACGAGGTTTCCCGCACGGCTGGAAAACGATGGGGATTTTATTACTGTCAATGACTTTGTGATGGTTGCTTGGTGCAGAGGATGCAGAGGGAGAGCCTGCACCAGAGACCACCCAGCGAGTCCAACGCTAATTGGTTTGAGAGCTCAGGCTGGCAGATACTCCAACAGATGAATTCTGCTTCTCGGGATTATCCACGCCTTTTGGACACGGAATGGTTTGGCTCTGTTACTCACAGACAGCACAGGAAGAGAAAATCTCCTCTGCTGTGTGGTACAAGAGCCAGGCCTAACAGAACCCTTCCCCTCAAGCCCTCCAGTTCCAAAGAAAGGGGGAATTTTTTAGGGAGAGCAAAGCAGAGCAGTGCCACAGAGCTGAGCTTCTCCAAGGTCCCCATATCACGTAAGGACTGGTGCACTTGGGTGCTCTCTCACACTGGTTTGTGGAACAGGATCTTGCAAAACCCAAAGGCCTTGTGATTTGTTACAGTTCTACCCCTCAGCTACTGAACTCTGGTGCAAAGAACAAGGGCTGAAGGCAAAGTTCTGGCCCAGCTCTCACCAGTACAGAGTCAAATGTTGTTCATTAACCGCTCTGCCCAGTGGCACAAGAGCTGCCAGAGTCCATGGGTCTCACACCGGTCATGGCTACATCAGGATATGGCTGGTGAGAGGTATGGAAAACTACCCGGGAGGGAGAGGAGAGTGAAGTCAAGTGCAAAACATTCAGCTGCAGGCAAAGGTAAGGCAGCAAGCGATGGGGCAGTGCTGAAAACTCCTCTGTACTCCATGCACAAGGAATGGACCCCTCTGCCAGGCACTGGAAGAGCAGCAGTAAGCTCCAAATCAAACCTTTCCCTGCAACACTGCTCTGAAACTGGGCTGTTGGGAGTACAGCTGAACACCAAAAATACTGCCCAGAGAAAGGTGACTGTGATGAAAAAGGAGGAACTCCTTCCAAGGAGGAACTTCTAGGTCCCAAACTCTTGCAGAGGTGGCAACCAAGTTTAGAAAGCTGGCTCTGAAAGACCCTTGGTCCTCGACACCAGAGCCCCAGGAGGAGGCACTCACTCACCACCACGTTCAGCAGTCCCCCGTAGGGCCCGATGTCTGGCTGCCATAATCCCAGGATGTGTCGGTACCGGTGCAGCACTAGGGAACAGGGAGACATGGAAGTGAGCACATCGAGCTGAGGAACTGGGATTTAAGGAAAAGAAAGAAAAGAGAAAACTGCTGCTGGGCTGCGCATACCACTGACCAGTGCCACCCACCACTGTGGCTGGGCACTTCTGAATTGGGGCCTCCCGTGAGCTCACCCACACTCATGGTGGTCTCTGTGGACCCCAGTGCAGGGTAGGAGTGAAGTTTCCAAACACCTCACCAGGAATTCCCAGAAAAACTTTAGCAACGTGGTCCCACCACTGCAAATCACACGATACACCCAGAGCTAAAAACAAATGAAGGATCTGCCGTCTCCAGTTACTAAAAATGTACTTGGTGCCTCAGACTGCAAAGCAACAGAAAGTAAGGGCAGGCAGAAAGGCAGCGAAATAGGGAGATCTGAATCTTTTGAAACAATTTCCTTGCCTGGTATAGCCAAATTTATCTCCAGAGTTAAGCATCCTTAAAAACAGCCGCTGAGAGCGCACGGGCAAAGCGCACAGACCATGCCAGCTCGGATCTGGTGGGGTTACCCGGTCAGTAATGGCATTAAAAATTCTCAAGAAGCAGCTACGTTTCAGTGGTGCCTCAAAGCTGCTTCCAAGTGCCCCTGGAAACCCACTGCAGCAGGTGAGGCTTCTCCGTTTCTCACCTTGGAGCTTGGTGCACTTTCAGCCCCACCAAGGAAGGAGAAGTAGGAATCTTTTCAGCAAGCAGGAGAAAATCCCTGCTACAGAATCATCTTAGCACACCTCCTCTGTTGAGGACAGTTTACAGATGCTACTCATCTCCAGTCCTTACAGTCAGCCAGGATTAATTCTGTCCCTATAATTTCCTGACGTGACCAGTAACCTTCCCGGGAAGGCATCACCCCCAGCCTGGCATTTTGGGTGGGATGTGGATTTATTTCTGTGAAGACAGCAAGAAGATCCTACACTTGCCTTACAAGGATGTTCACAGCCAACTCAGAAGGCCACAATAACCCACTTTAACCTCCAGGACTGGCCCAAATACCATTTTTTTCCCCATCTATTTAGAAGAAGAATTGTCTTTCAGTGCAGCTGCTACAACAGCTTTGTTTCATTAACTGCTCAAGGCAGCAAGAACTAGAGGAGTGGTTTTTATTAGACCCAAGCAGAAAACTTCCACAGAGGTCGAGGACAGCAGGGAGGGTTGTCCAGAGCTGCTGCCAACTGGCCGGGAGGAGCCTTTTTCCTGTTCAGTAAACAATTTAAGATTGATGGCCTGGTTTCACCCAGTGAAGGAAGAGCAGCACAAACAGCACCAAGGCAGCCAAGCAAACCACATTCCCAGTCCTCCCGTCTCAGGGCAGTAATTACATCTTAATAACTGGTATGTGCCTAAGCTGTTCCACCCACCACAAGCTGCCTTCTACCCTCTCTGGCATGGAGCTGGTAAAACTCAGCTTTCTTTTTTATTTTTAGGACAGAAAGTGTGATGCTAAGCCAGCCAAGAGCGAGAGGGATGCTCCTCCTCCTCCCCCAGCTCCTGCCCAAGCGCTCACAGAGCTGCAGCAACAATCAGTGGACTTTTCAACAGCAGGAAAAGTGGCTGCGTGACGAGGAAAACCCTTCCACTCTGGGACACGGGCCTGCTGAGTGCAGGTTGTGGGCTCACTGTGAGTCAAGAGCCAGCTCCAGCTGCAGCTCCAGTCACCAGGAGCCGTGGTGGGTCAGGAAACGTGGCTGAGTCACCCTTGGCTACGAGCACCCCAAAACCTGGGGCTGCAAAGGAGGGAGAGGCCAAAACCACCCTTCACCTCCAGAAGAATCCAACCACTTAGCTTGCACTGCTCCCTGGGCAGCTCTTTTTTATTTATTCATTTTTAAATCCCAGCTGCTTTGGCATCCCAGAAGCCTCCAGATGAGCTGGTGGGAAGCAGGGTGCAAGGTGAGCAGTGCTTCACCCAGCCTCACCCTCCCTACACACCAACACCCACAGCAGGGACACCTTAACAAAGGACACCTCATCCCCCTTGCTTGTTGAGGGTGCTGTTGACTCCTCCTCCTCCTCCTCTGGTTCTTCCAGGACAGGAAGAAAAACGCTGGTACTTGGCCAAAGGCCCAAACAAGTCTCAAAGGAAAAGCAGAGCTCTGTTTTCAAGGCTGGGGTGTCTCTGGGCACCAGTGAGCCAGGAGCTGCATTCACTGAAGGAAAAAACCTGATGAATTCCAGCTCTGGCTCTTCCTGGCAGGAGACAGCATGGGTCTGACAGTTGCTTCCTTCCCTGCTCCTCGAAAGAAAACAGCACCTGGGTCTTCCTCCAAGGTTTTCCTCTGCTATGCACACTGCCTGTTTTTCTCAACCCTGAAGAAGCTTCTTGCCTATCTGAATTTCTGAGCCCACATCCTGCTAAATGGAGAAAAAAATACATCCACTGGATGCTCCAGAGCAAGTTCCACCCAGCCTGGATGTCACCCACGGTGCACGAGCAGCCCTGCACGCTCTTCAGATGGAAAGGTGGCTTGAATCCAGCTGGGAATGGGCTAGAAAAGCCAGTGAAAAGCTCCCACCACCAGAAGGCTGCCTGGGAAAGGTCTAACACCCATGCTCTTCGTTAGACACAGGGCAGGGCAGTGACACTGAGCAAACACACAGTGATCTGAGCATCACAGGCACCACAGGTAGGAACAGACAGGTTACAACCTCAGAAGGGGTTGGATAAAACAGGAGGTGAGCAGATGTTTTCAGATGTTACCATTTTAACTGTATTTTAGTTCATGACCCATAGCCAGCTTGGAGAGCACGGGCAGAGAAACGCAAAAGGAGTTTTCAGTGAAATCTGCAGCCTTTAAAGCAGAAGTAGCTCACTGAGTGGGAAAGATCTGATCCACTACAACTCTCTGGGACACTCAGAATGCAGGAAAACTGAGCTGGACCAGCATAAGCAGGTCCTGCCCTCCAGCTGGTGACAAGTGACCTGCCAGCAGAGAGCTCGGTGGCAGCCAGGCTTAGTTTAAAACCCTGGGGAAAGTGAGCTGAGCTTGGTAATGCTGTGTGGATACAAATCAGGGAGAACTCACGTGGTAAACCCTGGCAACGTGGGAAGGGAAAAAGGTGGGGGGAAGAGGCAATTGCATCTTAAACCACTCTGGCTGCTCCCCAAGCAACAGGCCCCCGGAGAAAAGAGGCACAAGACATAAGTTTGGGGTTGCAGCTGAAGAAACAGCACAAAATGCCATTTGAGAGCCATCACCAAGGGCACGTTTGGAGCAAACACCCAGGGAGCAACCCGCAAAGGAATCCCTCATCCTGGGGGACAGCCTGGATGTGCCTCTCCTTCCCACCCAGCTGCTGGTACAGGCAGAACCACCACACCTCCAGCCTCGTACGGGTTCCCGCTGTAGCGCTGCCGCTTGTCTGTCACAAGTCGTGCTACAGACACCATCCTCCTTCTCTGCTGGGCCCACGCTCGACTGCTTGCTTTAGCACAGGTAAATCTGCAGCATCTGCTCCTCAGAGTGCAAAAAACCCCACACTGCCAAGCACCAGTGAGTTAGTAACTCGAGTCTGCAGAACTCTGCAGACCCAAAGGAGCACGGGAGGCAGCTCAACAACCCCTCTAAATACCAAGGGGTACAGGCATCCTTAATTGCTAGGAACTAATTAGCACTTTGCCTCCCAACTGCTGCTGAATGCTGAGTGTTAAAACTCCCAATGTTTCCCTCAACACAGCATCAGGAGGGAAAGAACAGTTTACCCAGAGCAGCTATTTGACTGAGGGAGGCAAATGCCCATCTCTGGAACAGCAGCAGAAGGTTCCCTACAGACAGAGATGGTGGTTCAAAGGATTCGCTGTGCAGGGAGGGAATTCATATGGAAACCCTCAGCATTTTCCACCAGGAAGGGTTGTGGAGCTGAGTGCAGCTCACCTGGATCACGACACAGCTTTTTGCCAGGCCAGAGCTTATTTAAGATTGCTTTTGGGAGCCCTCAGCCAGGTACCTGAATTACTTCCTTCAGCTCACAAGTGAGTGAACACAAACCCTCCTTTCTATGCCCAGTTGGGACAATTTTGTAACTCAAAGCACTTCAAAAAGACACCAAAACTACTTCCTGCCCTTCTCACGGCTCCGAATTCCCCGTGAACACCCCAAAACCCTCCGTCCTGTCCCGAGATGCAGCCCCAAAAATCATTTGCAGAAAGCCAACGTCACACTCCATGCAGCATCTCGTGTGTGCCCAGTGCAGGAAGCATCAACCAGCAGGAGGTACGTACGGCAGGTGTAAACATCTCTGTACTCCATGTGCTCGTAGTCGGGAAGGATTTTCATAAAGCGCCCCGACTTCACCCGTGGGTTTATACCTGAACAGACACAGCAGGGTAAGAAGGGGTGAACTGAGCTCTGTCGTAGCCAGCCCCTCACGGTAGGATGAGTGTGGAGCACCCAAGAGGGAAAGTCAAAGTCTCTGCTGATTTTACCCCGTGTTGTGGTGTTTCCATCGGCCCCAGTCGTGGGGGGTTCATGGGGTGGCTTGCAGACAAGTGGGCATGGTCTTGATTGGGGATGCTTGGGGATAATGTTGACAACTGGCATCCAGGGAACTCAAAGGGGAATCGGGGTCCAATGAGAACTTTGGCCAAGTACCACCACGGGTGGTGGCTCAGGCCTTGTATTAGTTATGCTCCCCAGCTCCCACACAGCAGGGGATTCAGGGGACACCGAAGCACATGCAAGTCCTGCCTGGAGCTCTAAATTAACTCTTTTGCACCTGAAGTTTATGAAGCAGTGGAGAAAATGGGGTCACACCACCAGAAACTGTCCCACTAAGGTGTCTGCACCAGGGCAAGCTGCCTAATGGGAGCAGGAGAGCTGAGATGGTGCACCCCTAGAAGGCAGAAAGAGCTGCTGAGCCTTCTGACTTCAGAGGAACTGTTGCTAGTGAGGATTTCTGGACAGCTAGGGACTCAGTCCTTACTCTGAAGTGCAAGAGCATCCCTCACTGAGGTGGTTGGTTCTCACACCTCAAGTATGAGGCTTTCTGAGTGGATGCTATGGATTCAGAAAGGACTTTGGAGCAAAGACAGACTGGGAAGACGTGTCAGACAGATCTATCGAGGGCTCTTAAACCAACAAACAGCATTCAGCTCTGGAAATCCCCCCTCAGCTGAAGAAAGTATCACAGAGGTTTGTCCTCTGCTTGGCCTTCCCTGGGTGAACCCTCACAGCCACGAGATGCTTTACTGGGCTAGAGAGAGAGCACTGCTGTGAGCCACTAAGGCTGGTTTGACACCTAACTTGTGTGCACTCAATAGCAACACTCGGCCCCCCACCCAGGAAAATTAGGCAGTTCCAGTCCCAGTGCACAGACAGGTAAAGAGGGACACTGGGTGATGAAATAATGGAACTGTGGATGCTCAGCAAGTCTTTTACAGGTGGGAATAAAAACCTTCTACCTGTTCTTTGCAGCATTAAGGTGATCACTTGTTTCAGGGCTCAGCAAATACAGCACATGTAGAAGTTGAGCCAGACTTTGGGTCTGCAAAGCCTCCAGAAACTTCTCATGACTGTAACTTGGGACAATTATAGCTTTTGTTTCATGAAGCAGGACCTTCTTTGAACAGCCAGAAGCCATAGTTCAAGTGCTGAAGCTTAAATCTTGGGGTTTTTTTATCCTATGGACCACAGGTAAGTCCCTTAAAATGTTATTTGTGGTGTGGAGCTGAGAAAACACAGCCTGGCAGTGCTGTTGGGGAGCTCCTGGGGGCTTCATGAGGCTCTTGGAGCAACCAGCTGAGCTTCTGAGTGCAAGGGGCAAGATCTGGTGACATAGGAGATGGCCTAAGAACAGGCCCAGGCCTCTGCTGGGTGCTCAGTGATGGAGGCTGATGATGCCCTCACCCCTCCCCACTGTTCAGACAGATGGGGCTGTGCAGTTGGGGTCCTGCCCCCAGAGATTCCTAAACCACACCAACACCTGGGCAGAGGCCCAGCCCTGCTGGGCTCCCCTCCCTCAGGAGCAGCCCAAAGGAAGGCTCAGACCCTGACCCACCATCAGCATTTAACACCGAGGGCCACGAGAAAATTCCTTCACAAGGGCTGAAAATGGCAAAAGAGAGAAGGAAGAAAACCCCTCAACACCTTCATAATAAAGTCAAATTACACCCTCTTTTCTCACCAAAAGGCTGGGAGAGGGGAATAAATAACCCAATTCTTGGCAACCCTGAATTAAATAAGACTCCAAACACCTCCACTTGACGGACGAAACCTCTGCTGTTAGCAAGCAAGTCTGAGTAACACACACCCTCCAAGTTTAACAGCCATCCAACCCGTGTACGCCTTCGGAAGGGGTCCTCAGCAAGGCCACAGTGTTCACCATCAGCTTCATCACTTACGTTTGGCATAAACATCTCGACAGGACACTCCCGTGATCTCCAGCTTCCGCAGGTTTTCGCAGACGCCGTACTCTGCCAAAGACATGGAAAATAAACATCAGGCTTGGCACAAAGGTGGTTGGCTACCTGGGATCTCGCCGTCTAGGAGGAAAGCTGAGATCTTCTTCGGGGCATTTTTGCAAGCTGCCACTTCAGTCCAATTAGTCCAAGAGAAAAGGAGGTGTAATTTTCCTTGCTGTTGAGGAATCGAACGTGTTTTTACAAGCAGTGCCTGCAAACACACCATAAGGAACACATAAAACCAGCAAAGCTACAGATGTTGACACCTAGACCAGAGAGAGGGAGAGATGTGGAAGCTGTACTCATTCCAGCTGGGATCGTACACCCCTTTAGATCACATCATGATTGGGAGAAGTAATTATCTACTCCCACTGAGGCACCCAACAGGGAAAAGTGCTTATTAGGATCCTAAAGAAAAGGTCACAGGCTTGGAAAAGAAGGAAATGGAGACATAAAGCAGGCATCAGAGTGTACAAATATGGTTCTGCTTGGAAGCAGATCAGATTGAGACGGGTCTGTTGTGCACTCAGCCTTTGATTGCTACAGAGCACCCTGAAAACAAAGCAACCCTGAGACCTTCAAGGCAGCTTTGAAGTAGAAAATGAGATGCTCTCCTTTTATTTTCAGGAAGTCAATGCCAAGCTTCTAAGAAACTTAAGAAATGAAATTAAATAAAAGCAAGTGCTAACAGCTCGAGGTGAAAGATCCTTAGAGACTCAGAGGGAGGAAATGACAGGAGGGAGATCCCAAAAAATCATTGGCAAGTGCTGCAGTGACCCCCTATAGATCTCAGCACGGAGAACTACCCTCTGTGACATCAAAGGCATCTATACCCCAGATCAAACACCAGCTTCCCTTAGTGAATCCACCAGAAGCCTGCCACAAAAAGGCATCTGTGAAGACCCTCCTCAAATCCTTACGTACACAACTTCTCCTCGGTCGAGCTGCCTTGAATTAACCACCCACCCTGGGTGCCAAATCCCTCTCCCTAGTGCTGGGAACCTGCTGCAATCTGAGAATTCATTTGTCAGCTACCAGAAAAGCAGAAGGTTGCTTGGGGTAAGAGGCAGGTTCAGGGAAGGTAAGAGAAGGCAGAAGGCTCAACAAGCACATGGCCTCTTGTTAAAAGATGCAGAGGTCGGGGACAAGGTTCCTTGCCGGTGGCATCTGCAGCACGAGCCAGAGGAAGGTCTAAGAGTTACCAAACTGAAGGTGGGATGAGGAAACACACGCAGGCAGAGAACAGGCAGATGAGCCTGCAGGAACAGTACATCCAGCCCAGAGCAAACAAGCTATTTAGTGCTGGGCTGCAGCCAGCAGACCCGACGTGCCCGTGCTGCCGATTGGTGAAACCGGAGCTCGGCTGGAGGCTGGAGATTCAGACCCACACCCCAGCTCACCCCGTGTCCATTCCTCCCACCAGAGCTCCCCAGGCATCCAGCCACGGCTCTGCACGTGTCCACAAGCAGGTATTTGGACATGATGTCCAAGGGGTGGAGGGAACAGCCCATTTCCTCAGCTGATCAGAAGGTTTGACCTCTTTCTGACAGCAAGAGCCCCGCTGCTTGGAAAGAGCCAGCTCTTTCCACATAAACAACCACTCACCTGGCCCCAGAACCAGTAAGATGTGTGCTTGGCACAGCAGCTAAATTAAATCCAGTGGCATTCTGATGAAGATACTGCATCAGAAAGGGAGGAGACATGCAGAGGACCTTGCCACAACAGCATTTCTCTGCGTTGCTCTCCAACAGTGGCAATCTCTCTTCTTTCTCCAGCCAGAGCTGATTTTTCTCCCCTGTAAATCACCCCAGTGCAGCATCACAGTAGTGTTAAGTGGTGTAGTTCAAATCTTTCCTGGAAAGATTCAAAGTTCTCCCAAGTAATAGCAAGCTCACTTGTTTTTTTTCTTTTAAAATAAATTTAGAACTTTCACAGACAGGTAGGGGCTGGAAGGGACCTCTGAAGATCAAGAGCAGGACAAAACTAGAGCAGCTCACCCAGGTATTTTGATATTGTGAGTTGACATGAGACATCCAAGGCCTGTAAGAAAGTAGTATCCAGAAAAAAAACCACCTAATTTTAGTGTGCTTCAGCACTCACCTCATTTTATGACAGCTAGTCCTTATCCTGTTTTGTTCAGCAGCTACAAGGAGGCAAAATCCCAGAGTGCTGGCTTAGCTCTGGTAAGTGCCTCACTTAAGCTCTTCTGATCCATGAGCTGTTAACACCACGATGGAGAAAAAAAAACACACAAAAAACCAAAGAGAAAAACCAGTCCCTTGGCTCACAGTCCCTACAAACCCTCCAGATATCATCAGTTAGAAAGCTGGATGTCTCTTTCTAATCCAGAAGAGATGTAAAACTGAACAGTAAGCAGAGCTTTGAGATAGTGAAGGAAAAATAAACCCACTAAGGTTTTCTTTACAGAGAAAGCTTTGAAGGGCTCGAGCTTCCTGAGAAATTCCACTTGGATGTAATTAAGTCTATTTTAAGGCAACGTGGCTTGGTGCAAGAGCTCACCAAGTGGAGGAGTTAACAGCCACAGAAATGCACACGTGAAATTTATACCAGTCCAAAAAAAAATGGCTACTTAATCCTGCTTCAAAAGCAAGGATGGAATTTGGTTTTCAAGTCCTTGACCAGCTGGAAAGGCTGTTTTATGGAGTTTGGAAGGAGTGCTTGAAAGATTTACCAAACACAGAGTGTGACAGGGTTGTTTCCATGGTCCCACGAGGTGGAATTTAAAGGATTTGGAAAGGCAGGCTCCATTTATTATCGACTGCACTAATCCTTTTGCAAGTGTAATAATTTACTCCCTGCCTCCTGCAAGTGGACATCAAAATACCAAGGAAATGAGGAGGTCTGGTAGAGCTCCCTTAAGTTTCCAGTGTGCCCTGATTAACCAAGTCCTCCAATTATTCCTGGATAAACGGGTGTTTACAAGGCAGAACAGAAAGCACAGAATTTACTGCCTGATTTCTGAGCCCATAAAAATGGGAGATTCTCAGGCTACCATCTCTGAAATACCAGGTGGATGAGTTTGGAACCAGCTTCTTGTTTCCAAAGGCTGAACTAGCAGATTAAAATACACCAAATACTTTCCCAAACACTTGTCCCAGGGGAAGGCTCATCGTTACCACCGAGGTATTTTGCAGCCGTAAATAAGGAGCTGAGCAGAAAGGAGATTTGATCTGCCACAAACAAAAGCATTTGAGGAAAGCCTGAAGCAAAAAAAGATGGGCAGATTCAGATCTACAGCTTACACAGATCTAAGGAAGACCTTCTGAAGGTTGGCTCCAGCTAGTGAGCAGCTGCTGCAGGTGAAAAGCCAAAGAACATGGTCAGGGATGAAGAAAAGCCCACTGTGGTTCACCAGAAGAAACACCCCATACAGTGATTTCACCTCACACCAAGGGAGATGGGAGCCCTGTGACTTATTAAAACCACCTTCCTTTTTACCAGGCTGCAGCACAGGAAACTGGGGGAGCTCCACTGTGGATTCTCCAGAGTCTTGCAAGTCCCCTCACTGAGCCTATTTCCCACTCTTCTCCACAGGCACCTCTTCCCATAAAACCTGTGGAAGGTCAGCACCTTAGCTGACATTTTCCAGCAGGTCCAAAAGCTGCTGGAGGTTGTTTCCATGAACAAAAGCTCTTTCACCCCAGTTCTAGATGAGTTACTCTGAGTGCCTGGCCTGTTTCCAGGTGTTCTGCTGCCTTCACACTGGTTTATTTTAAGAGGAGGGTGGTTACCATTTCAAATGGCCCGTGAGGTGTTAATCAAGGTAGGTCAGGCCACCAGCCATGCTGAAAGATGTTTTAATTCTGCTCCTGCTGCAGAGATCAGAGATCTCCTATTTATAGAAAACACCCAAGTGACTGCAATCCTCTTCTTGCCAAAGAAGCAATTCCAAGACATCCTTTACCCCAACCAGTGGCCATGATGAAGGACAACAGCCCCTGCTGCCAGGCCAGCGTGACACAACCACTGCTGGTTAATCCCAGCACTCTCCCAGTTCACAACCACCAGCAGAAGCCACTCCTCTCCCAGGAAAACAAGTCCTCCGGGTGCTTGCACATTCTCAAGACTGTTCTAAAACTGAGTCCTCTCATGGCACTGCAAGAGCAAGACCCCGATGCTCATCAGATCGAGTGCCCCAGCTGGCTCAGGCTCCTCCTTACGCCCAGCACGGCTCCATCTGAGACACAAAGCAGAAAACAGCCAAAATAAAACGCTCCAATAATCAGCTGCTCTCAGAGGAGAGAGATCCTGTTTCGTTTAGCACTGCTTTCCTTGTCTCTTTACTGCCCTGCATTTCTGAGAAGAGTTTTGTGTAAGCAACTGACTCAAAGTTTACCAGCTAATTCCATAAAAAGCTCAGTTCTGGAAATACCATCAGTAGGCTTCAGAGTGAATAAGCCATCGGTGCAAGGAGCATGCTAGGAGAGGCACACAACCCCTTGCTCTGCTTCTAGGTGATGAGACTCAGGGAAATAGAAGTGCACCCTCAAGAACCATCCTCAGTTGGGAATTGGTTTGGCTTTAAAAGAGAATAGGAAAAGTAATTACATTTTATGTTTGGCTATGACACAGAGAATAAAAAAATACAGTTTATGCACCTCTCACCTTGTAACTAAAGGCCCTGAGACAGGACTCCAGCCCCTTCACTTTCCCTTCCTGCACTTCCACACTTTCCCTTCCTGCCCGCTTTAGTTTTAGCCACACAAAGCCCATTGTTGCTTTACACATCAGTTAAGCTCTTGCTTTCTCCACTGATAATGGCACTCCATGGAGCAGCCATGAAATTAATAAATAAATAGATTCAGTTCTTTCCCCATCAGGCAGGATTTAGTGGTTCCTTTACAAGCCAATCCAGCCTATGGTTAAAAATCATATTCAATTCTAAAGATACATTTTGCCAGGATCATAACCTATTAAAATAATTAACCAGGGAAGCTCTGCAAACCATTCCTGAAACACACAAACATCCACGAGGACTCAGGAGAGGAGCAGAAGAAAAGAATTACTGCTATTTTATTAGCCTGCCTCCAAAAGAAAAAGGAAAAGATGATAAATTCTTGGGGCACCGGGACCATTCCGTGCCGGGGTCAGAAACGAGAACGCTTTGGTTCACATTTCCTAGGAACAGCCTTTGTACTGTCCCAGGGTTCTGGGAGAGTGCTGATAAGGCACAAATTAATTCCTGCAAGGTTTAACGCATCCGAACGGATCCCACCACCCGTGGCAGGCAGCTGCTTGGGCATCACTTAATTCCTCATCCCGATGGCCTCGCTGGTATTAAAACCAGAAAGCAACCAGCATCACCACCAACAGAAGATACATGACCACAGCAAGGAGGGCGGGAGAGCTCTGGGTTAACAGGGGACAGAGCTGTAACAATGCGAGGAAAAAGGATGAGGAGTAAGGAGGAAGAAGAGCAGCCTTCAGCACAGGGCAGGGCAACAAAGGACTGAGGTGCTACTGAAAAATAATGCCCCCGAGCCTTTGCATTAATGCAACACAGCAGCCTCAAAACAGAGACTCCCCTGGAAATGCAACCCAGGAATTCCTCCAAACTGTCTCTGTAAATCCCCAAAACCTTGAGGAGATGACCTCACCTCCTCCACCCGCTCACTCGACCCCCTTGAGCTCCCTGCTCCANGAGCCGAAGATCTGCACCAGGAGCTCGGGTGGCAGCTCCAGGAGGGACAACGGGGCTCTCCCGGCGGGGCCGGCCTCGGCGNAAACTGTCTCTGTAAATCCCCAAGACCTTGAGGAGATGACCTCACCTCCTCCACCCGCTCACTAGACCCCCTTGAGCTCCCTGCTCCAGCTTTATCTGCTGCACCTCCGCGGCTCCAGGACCCCCAGCTGTGCACCCAAGAGCTCCTTTCTCCCCCAGTGCAGCCCCATTCTGCAGGGACTGGTCTGGCTGAAATAGCCCATCCTCGGGATTCATCCAAGAACACCCTAGATGGAGGTACTGCCTACCAGGGCCTGGTTCCATCCCCATCCCTCCCCTCCAGCTGCCACCAGCTCGGTGCCCTTTGCTAGAGCTACTCGCTCATCACCCCTTTTCCAGAAAACACCACCAAGAAGGGACTGTGCCCCAGAAGACCCAAGATTTGCCCTCTTCTCCACCCTCCACACCCACAGCCCAGCATGCACCC
>VWZY01011561.1:27875-73141 GCA_013399075.1 Chloroceryle aenea | reverse complement strand
TTGGCCATGGTGGCGAAGGAGGTGGAGGGGTGGCTGCTGGAGGAGGCCGCGTTACTGTTGGCGCAGAAGCTGCCTTGCATGGGCGCCACCGGCACGCTGCTCATGGCAGAAAAGGCAACTTTGGTGTTGGCTGTGTACAGAGCAGTCCGGGGATTGATTATTGCAGGGGACACCGTTATTTGCATATTACTGGAGCAGGAAGTCTGTCCGGCGATGGCGGAGTCGGTAGGGAGAGACGAAGACACCAGGAGCTTGATGGGTGGACGAGCCACGTGGAAGACTGTGCTGGATGTTACAGTGGCAGCGGTACTGGTCTCTACTATTAATCCTGGCTGCTGAGCTGTTTTGATCACTCTGTCCAGACTCGAAGCGTGTACGACTTTGGTTCGAGGACCGAAGTTAATCGTCGATGTGGGCGAGCTGTTCTCAGCAGCCCCCGACAGCACTTGCAAGGGTTGGTGGGGAGAAGGCGCGGCCATGACGTCCACCACCGCGTTCCCAAAGCTCTTCTCCATTTTTATGCTGCCCCGAGGTCCGGGAGAAACTTTATTTCTTTCTTCTAAAGATAAAAGAGAATGCATAGACGATGAAAGGAGCTTCATGTCTGCGTTGCCGCGCTCTGATTTATGCACTGAATTTAGCATCCGAATGGGGGTGATGTGAGTAGAGGCCGCTGACATCATTTGCATTGGCAGAGGGTGGTGGCCGGACGGATTGGAACCTGCGTCGTTTTGCACCGGTAAGACCTGAGCCGTGGGTCTGGCAGAGCTCGAAGTGAAATGATTCAGTAACATCACCGGCTTCTCCTTTTCCGAGCCGTCCAAGTGGATCTCTAAACCTAGGGAGAGAGACAGCCGTAAATACAACCGCGTCGCCAGGCAACACGCGCACCCTCTTCGGTCGTTCCCGCTTACGTCTCTCGTTCTCCTCGGCGCTGTCCGAGCTCTCTTCCCTCGTCTGGATCCCCATGGGGCTGGAAGAGGAGCTGGAGTACTCGGAGGAGCTGCCCTCCCGGGGCAGTGGGTGGGCTGGCTGATCCACGTCCACTCGCAGCTCTGCGGGTAGAGGGTGAGAGCAGTCAGGGAATCACAGAGTGTCTTTGGTTGGATGAGACCAAGATGATCTCGTCCAACCGTTGACCCAACACTGCAAGCTCTCCTCTAAACCGTGTCCCTGAGCACCAGGTCCACACTTTAAATGCCTCCAGGGGTGGTGACTCCATCACTGCCCTGGGCAGACAGTTCCAATGGTTGGTAACCCTTTCAGTGACGAAATGTTTCCTGATATCCAGCCTACACCTCCCCTGGTGCAGCTTGCAGCCATCCCCTCTGGCCCTGTCCCACATCACTGGGGAGAAGAGGCTGTCCCCTCTTCGCTCCAACCTCCTCTCGGGTAGCTGGAGAGAGTGAGAATTCTCCCCTCAGCCTCCTCTTCTCCAGACTAAACAATCCCAGCTCCCTCAGCTGCTCCTCACAGGAGCTCCAGGCCCTGACAGTCGCTGACTCATGTAGCAAAGTGGAAACTCCTTTTTACTCCCCTCCACACGCACAGGAATCGGACTTTTTTGACTGCACCCTCTTAATCCAAAGACATTTTGGAAGGTAAAGTTTAGGACAGCGTCGTGCTCTTGTGCAAGGACACCTTTCAGCACCAGGACTGCAGTGCTGTGCTCTGCTCCTCTCTCTTACCTGCAGCATGGTTCCCACGAATGCTCTGGATGGGCCCGACGTGCGTGGTCGGGGGAACCCTGGCCACACCGCTGCTGGTAACGGAAGAAGATGGTGTGGGGTTTAGGCACCGTTTCTCTGATTTTTCTCTGTAGGGTGATGGAGAAATGTGTGAAGAAACACAAACTGGCTAAAGCACAACAACAGAGAAATCAGGTTCGGAATGAAAGTGAAGCGGACAAAGCCAAGTAAATAATCTGCCACACGTTGTTTCATAGAACTATAGAATGGTGGGGGTTGGAAGGGAGCTCTGGAGATGAGCAAGTCCAACCCCCCTGCCAGAGCAGGGTCACCCAGGGCAGGGTCACCCAGGAACAGAGCCAGGGGGGGCTGGAAAGGCTCCAGAGCAGGAGACTCCACAGACCCTCCTACCTCATGAACCTCAAGTAAGTGTGAAGCTCGAAATCTAACTGGGTTTTGCACACCTGCTTTAGCACCTTTTATCCAAGTTAAAAATCACCCTAAGCAACAGTATTTATCTTCTGTGAATGACTGAAAAAATGCCCCCCTCCTTGGTAGAGCTGTCAACGTGACAGGCATTTCTGTCACCCCTGGGTTGCTCTCTGGAGCAAAATGGAGCTCCCAAACTCAGTACATTTGGTTTTTCACACTACAGCCCTGAACAGCCAACGGGAAAGCTGTGAGTACAGGAAAGCAGTAAGTACAAAACTATTATCTAGTAAGCCCCAGTTTCAAAAGCTTTTCAAAGTAACCAACCAAGAGCTTTTTGAAGTGACCAACACGATTACAGAGGAAAGGAGATGAGCATTACCTCTATTTACAGGTAGAAATCTAGGTAGGTTTATGGGCTGGAAAGCAAAGACCTCTATAAAACTTCCATTAAACACCTTGTGGCCTTAAAAAGAGAGTTTTCCCCCCTCTTGCCCTGTGACTTACTTCTCCAACTCTAGCTGGGTCTTGAGCTTCTTCTTTGCTCCCATGGTGAGGGATTCAAACTTATTCAAATCTTCCTCAGTAAGACTCAGAAACTTGGAAAGAAAGAAATGTGTGCTTAATTTTACAGCCTAAAATATTCTTATTTGTATTTTCAGCAAAGATCAGGTCTGAAAAAGCAAGTTTAAAGCCATTTTTTTAAACATATGTTAATTCAAAGGAACTCTCTACCCTGGGTTTTAAATTATAGGAGCGTAGAATAAAAGCGTGGGGGACTGGCATGAAAAAAAGAACATCTGTAGATTAAATTTCATTAGGTCTGGGCTTATATTAACTATTCACAATAAAGATGAAGTAATTTGTGCACGTACTGAAATAGAACTTGGTGCTATAAATGAGTTTAAGGATTTGCTTCTCTTAAAAAACCCAATCTAGTTGTGTCATTGAACACAGAAATCAGCATGCAGTCACCTCATCTAGCTAAAAATATACTCCAGAATTAAATTTTGTAATAAAATGTAACAGAAGATTACATTTTAGAGTATGGAAATGTATTCTAAAACAGAGATTATGAAAATAAACCATATCCATTGATCATAGAGTGCAATGAAAATTAAAGCCAGCGATGTACGCGTGATAATTAAAACCACGCTGGATACCCACAGTTTTGTTACTTTATTAACAGAAAAAACACTTGATATTTCCCCTCACATAATGAAAGAAATCAAATCAGAAGCCTCTGGTAACAGATTCTAATTAAATACAACATCCTACAGCCAAAGCCATCCCAGTTTAGACCTGGCTCAACCTAAGCTCTTCCTCCACTGGAGGGCGTTCAAGGCTCAAAGACGATAAGAGGCCATGAAATTTAGAGGTGGGTAAATGTTGTAAAACTGTTGTGTTTAGATAAAACCCAGCACACAGAGGTATCATTCCCCACTCTTAGTGTGCAAATATGTCATTATTTTCTGCCAAGAATGTCTGCAGAAAACAAAACCCTCCCAGTTGGTTACAGGTGGGGGCACAGGCTATGTCCAGAAGTCTCTGCGAATCTCGTTTTTAAAAGGAAGTTTTTAGGGGGAAAAAGGTGAAGCAAGAAAGAGGAATTTTGAAAACTCAATCAATTTTAGTTATCTATGGCACAGGAAGCTCAAGCAGAGCTCCTAAGCCAGTGTGCAAACTGGAGCTTCAAGCGTCCAGCGGAGAATTCTGCAACAGGCAGCAGCTGTGGAACAGCCAGAGCCCCGGATACGACGCAGATGGAAAATAAAAGCCCCTTTTTCATCCCAATATTATTGCTTCAAGAGCATGCAAACCTTCAGAGCATTTGCCAGCAACTTCTGCAATTCACAACGCAGAAGTTTGCAGCTCTTTGAAGCCTGGAACAGAAGGAGCATTGAAAAGCCAGCTCCCCTTTCTTCATCCACAGCCCCTACCTTCTCCATCGTGAGCTGCTTGAAGACAGGGTAATATTTGTGCAACCGCAGTTTCCTGAGCCAGTCTAAGATCCCGTTTTGCTCCTGTGTCTGAGGGGTCTGGGGACTGGAAGACATTAACATGGGTGAAGAAGAGGAGTCCATCTGGGTGCGATAGGGCAGCGAGGAGCCGGTGCCTCCCGCGTGGGAACAGTGGGGTAGTGCAACGGGAGCAGCCGCCGAGTGCTGGACGTGGTTCTGAGAAGACTGAATCCCAGCCACGCCACAGATGGGTCTGCAGAAGAGTAAAGTCATTTTGTTTAGCACATGGAGTCTGTGTCACTCAGAGTTCAGCTACTAGGGCCATAGAAATCTAGCACTTAAAGGATCTGGGGTAAAACCTGCGCTCTTTGAGCCACGTGACAGATTTGTACCTGTGCTGGGCAACAGCTCAATAAAAGCATAGCACTTTATGGCAAAAGTAAGCCTCAGCTTCAGCTCAAGCAGAGATTTCCTTCTATAAACACACACATAATGTATGTTTTACTACCTCTCTGTGATTTAAAAAGGGTTTAGAAAGAATGGCCGTGGTTCAGCTTGGCTTTATTAAGAAGCCTGAATTTAATCCCATGGAAACTTTTTCCTTACACGTGGAAGTGGCAAAATAACCCACGATATTGGCTCCTTGGAGATTCTGGGGTTTGCTGGAGAAAATGAAAACTGCCCTTTTAAAATAATGGGTTCTGAGTCTGTTAAATCCTAACTAACAGCAAGAGAATTTCTTTCCTCCTTTTCTCAGGGCAGACTTCTAGCTCCCTTGGAAGAGGACTTCCTCACGCTAGAGATGACCAGAGCTATGCCTACAAATCAATCACTCATCATTTGAGGTATGTGACATCAGTACTTAAATCACAAAGAAAGCATCCATCACCACAGCTCAGCACTGAAGGGTTGATGTCAATTAGCAGTTACAGCTTCAAACATTTTGAGTTCAGAACAGGGTGTTCATAGGTTTGACTGCCAGTGGGATGCTGCAACCATCTGATCTCATCTCCCATATAATGCTGGGCAAAAGGTTTCCCCTAAATTCATCCCTGAACATACACCTTGCTTAGGACAAGAGAGCCACTGTTGACTTCCTCGTCACCAAAGGGGAGAGATTCTGTCGCAATGCTGGGAAGTTTGGTCCACTGGGAATTACTTTTTATATCCTTTATTTCTGAAGCTGAAGGCTAGAATGTCTTAAAATCATCTACGGGTGAATGGGAAAGTGTAGATGCAAACCAATCCCCAGGGGGAGAGATAATTACCCACCTAATGGGGTTTTACAACTAACCAGAACAAACATAAACACAAGAAATATTTCACCTTCCAGAGGTTCCCAGCGTAGTTCCTACTTTATAAAGGGAGGAGTTGCCAGGATCTAAAATGAGGGAAGAGAAGTTACGAATGGCATTTAGGAAATGTAACATCAGGACAAAAAAAAAAATTACATTTAAAACCTCTGTTTAAACTTACTTGAACTTTGCAGTTGCTGTGAAGGAGATGAAGTGCCGAAGAACTTTCGAACGTGGTCGTTTTTCACCACGTGGGAAGGTAACGGTGCCAAATACCTGCGTGGGCATCAGAAAGAAAGCAACACCCACCCCATTCTGTTAGATGTGATTTGCAGCTGCCTTTGCAATCGTTGACTGTAGAGTGGATGTGAAGCTTGAATTTGAAATTTGGAAATGAATTTCGAATCGATAACACGGTGCAATTTGAACCCAAAGTCGAGGGATATTCTTATCCTTAATTCTACTTCAGCACGTGTGAATGTTGTGTTGCTTTCACTCTCTTTAGTGCTGCAGTAAAGATGTTTAATTTAGGGATGCTGAGCACTTTTAAGGCAGAAAATGTTCAAATATAAACTTGAAAATTTCCCTTCAAATCCACGAAGCCGAAGATCATAAAATGTAGATGTATCTGTTATTTAATTTTCTCCTCCTTGAGATAAACAGCAGATGCAGAGTCTGGCAGTGTAGGGAAAAAGGCTGTAAAACTTATGTCACATTTTCCCTGGGATTGCTCTGCCTCTTTTGGGGGGAAAAAGAAACCAACAAGTCTCCTAAAACTTTGCAACGTGTAAAGTGAGTTCTAAATGTCTCATTGTCATGCAAACTCGACTGCCTTTTGTTAAAGCTTCTACTGATTTGAAAATGTACAGAAAAACCTTTATAAAAAGAGAGCATTTTGACCATAGCTTTGTCATTTTTAAAAGGCCTTTGAGTAAAAAATAATTTGACTAAACCCACAGCACAAATGTGCTTTCCACCTTGAAAACTCACGGTTCGAAATTGAATTCAAATCAATTCAAATTCAATNGTTCAGCTTGGCTTTATTAAGAAGAAGCCTGAATTCAATCCCACAGAAACTTTTTCCTTACACATGGAAGTGGCAAAATAACCCACGGTATTGGCTCCTTGGAGATTCTGGGGTTTGCTGGAGAAAATGAAAACTGCCCTTTTAAAATAATGGGCTCTGAGTCTGTTAAATCCTAACTAACAGCAAGAGAATTTCTTTCCTCCTTTTCCCAGGGCAGACTTCTAGCTCCCTTGGAAGAGGACTTCCTCACGCTAGAGATGACCAGAGCTATGCCTACAATTCAATCACTCATCATTTGAGGTATGTGACATCAGGACTTAAATCACAAAGAAAGCATCCATCACCACAGCTCAGCACTGAAGGGTTGATGTCAATTAGCAGTTACAGCTTCAAACATTTTGAGTTCAGAACAGGGTGTTCATAGGTTTGACCGCCAGTGGGATGCTGCAACCATCTGATCTCATCTCCCATATAATGCTGGGCAAAAGGTTTCCCCTAAATTCATCCCTGAACATACACCTTGCTTAGGACAAGAGAGCCACTGTTGACTTCCTCGTCACCAAAGGGGAGAGATTCTGTCGCAATGCTGGGAAGTTTGGTCCACTGGGAATTACTTTTTATATCCTTTATTTCTGAAGCTGAAGGCTAGAATGTCTTAAAATCATCTACGGGTGAATGGGAAAGTGTAGATGCAAACCAATCCCCAGGGGGAGAGCTAATTACCCACCTAATGGGGTTTTACAACTAACCAGAACAAACATAAACACAAGAAATATTTCACCTTCCAGAGGTTCCCAGCGTAGTTCCTACTTTATAAAGGGAGGAGTTGCCAGGATCTAAAATGAGGGAAGAGAAGTTACGAATGGCATTTAGGAAATGTAACATGAGGAAAAAAAAAAAATTACATTTAAAACCTCTGTTTAAACTTACTTGAACTTTGCAGTTGCTGTGAAGGAGATGAAGTGCCGAAGAACTTTCGAACGTGGTCGTTTTTCACCACGTGGGAAGGTAACGGTGCCAAATACCTGCGTGGGCATCAGAAAGAAAGCAACACCCACCCCATTCTGTTAGATGTGATTTGCAGCTGCCTTTGCAATCGTTGACTGTAGAGTGGATGTGAAGCTTGAATTTGAAATTTGGAAATGAATTTCGAATCGATAACACNAAAAAAAAAAATTACATTTAAAACCTCTGTTTAAACTTACTTGAACTTTGCAGTTGCTGTGAAGGAGATGAAGTGCCGAAGAACTTTCGAACGTGGTCGTTTTTCACCACGTGGGAAGGTAACGGTGCCAAATACCTGCGTGGGCATCAGAAAGAAAGCAACACCCACCCCATTCTGTTAGATGTGATTTGCAGCTGCCTTTGCAATCATTGACTGTAGAGTGGATGTGAAACTTGAATTTGAAATTTGGAAATTTNTTCAAATCTGATTTTTTTTTTTCTCCCAAATCCATAGCACTTAACAGCTTCTTTCTCTGCTCCAAAGACAGGACCCGTTGCTGAGTGAATGCAGATTGCTGCTCTATTAACCTAGATTTGTAGAGCCTGTCGCTGGCTCAACAGCAGTGATGTGCTTTCTCTCCTACCCTCCCTAATTCTCCTCCCCAGGCTTTGGGATCCTCAAAGCACAGAAGGGGTTGCTTGAAATCTTAATGCTGTTTGCCCTGAAAAATAATCCACCTGATGGTTCTGCCTGTGGAAAGCCAATAACTGTCGTGGCTCTAGCAACTGGTGGGCAAAAGTCTGCCTTGATTTAGGGAAAATAGGTGTTTAGTAGAAGGTCTAATTAAAGTTAATGAGTATTTTTTAAATATCATTTAATTTGAGTTAAAAAAATATCCCCACAACCCACCCCTCAATACAGAAGGATCACTATTCAGGCAATTGCTTTTTTTTCCTGAGTTTTGGTTGGTTTTTTTTAAGACAGTTTTGGCTCTTTTTTGAACCCAACTAAGCTTCTGCAAAGCAAATGATCCTCTATTTGTTTTTAACAAGGAATGAGGAAATATCCATTTTCCAGGAAGCTTAATACAGAATATTATTACCATCTGTATTTCTGAAGAAAGAATTCTAGAAAAAGAAATATTTTATGCACTGCAATTAGTTGAAACAATGCTTAGGATCAGGCTCTAATTTCTTGAAAGTAATTTAGAACACGAACATAATATTTCTATTTCCTGTTTTTCTCTCCCTCTTGGTGAAAAGAGCAAAGTATTGAGATTCAAAACAACAAAACCCCCAGCATACCTAAGGTCCGATTCCAGGTCCATGTGGTTCCTTTCTAGGTAAAATGAATCTGGACCAGCTAGGCAAGGAATGAATTTCTCCAAGTTTTCTTCTGGATACAGCTGAGATAGCTAAAGGTGGAAGATATTACAAATAATAAGTGAAAAGAAGATTTGTTACTCATAGGAGATTCAAGGCACAGCAATTTGTAAGTCAAACGTTTTATGAAATTCAATTTCTCTGTATTAGCTCAGTACAGTTTGGAAAATGGCAGTGAGGAAAATTATATAAAGGGACAAAATGATAGAATGAGAGGAATCAGCCTCAAGTGACACCAGGGGAGGTTGAGGTTGGACAAAAGAACAGTTTGTTCAAGCCCTGCAGGGGTATCCAGGGGTGTGGCAGGCTGCCCAGGGCAGGGGGGGAGTCCCCGTGACCCCTGGAGGGGTTTCCAAGCCCCCCGTGGAGCTGTGGTGCTGAGGGCCAGGGGTCAGTGGTGCCCTGGCAGTGCTGGGGGAACAGCTGGGACTCTATGATCTTGAAGGGCTCCTCCAACCCAAATGACTCTATGAGAAAACATCGCTTTGATTTCCGAGTGGTTTTTGTATCTCTTTACCTTTGAAATAAATTCAGTCACTTCAGTGGAAGATTTGGTTACCAACGTCACTGAAGAATCAGACCACAGGACCTTAGGAAATAAGAAGTACTCAATTTAGCAACTAATAATCAGGGATCTAAGCTGGGTTCCACAAGATCAGTAACACCCAATATCTCTCTCCCAGTTTGTAAGGTGTGACATCAACAGGAAGCCCCATTTCTGTGCACAAGTCACCACCCCTCAGTCCTCCCTCGCTGCCTGATTCCTGCTGTTCTTTTACTTAACAACTCTTCTGAACACTTAAAAAAGCCCTTCATGGTTTACCCAGCCACTGCAGGCTGCAGACATCCAGTATTAAGGAAGAGCCAACTAAGTAATGGAAAGTTTTTCTTTTCCTTCTTATTGTTAAAGAAAACAGCTGGGGTGCAGAAGCCTCTGCACAACACAAACAACTCGCCGCAGCACAACGCTGCCTCTTTAGTTCTAATTAATCCACTCCATACGCCGTGCAAAGGCAATGTCACCACCAAATCTCACCCCTTAGAACCCAAACCTGCAGTTCCTGCTCCAGGATGCTCTTTAGACACCATGGTGTCTGGGGAAAAAAAAAGAGTTCAGTGTCCTCCCCACCCCCGCCACCTCCCATACGCTTTCTGCATTAAGTCATTACATTCTTAGATACGAGGCATGTATTGGTTGGTAGATAATTGAACTGAGCCAAAAATGAGGAATTTTTGGCAAGAAGATATCAGTGGCCAATGCTAAGACCCTTCAGATTGAAACTCGAGGGGTTTGGAAGGCAGAGGGATCTCTACAGGGGAAGAAGCTGGGTTTGAGGCCTGGAAGAAGCTGGGTTTGAGGCCTGGAAGAAGCGGGAGGCCATCTTCTCACATGACACCAGTTTCAGTGACAACTGAAAACATACACAGAGTTTTTCCAGCCATCAGAGTGCTGCCAAAAAGACTGGTGAGAGGCGAGGATTTCAAAATATATTACATAATGGAGGAATTTCCTCTCTGCGGAGCTGCTACACAAGAATAAGGAGAGAAAAAAACAAAAAAGAAGAGAGAAAACCTAAGCGGGTTTTGGTTTTAGGAAGCCTGTGAGGGTTTTTTTTATTTAAACACTTTTTTTTTAAGATCCCTAAGAATTTTCAGAAAATAGAGGAGAAAATTCTCTTTCTTTCTAGTCTAGGAATCAGCCCATGTTTGTTACGACCGATGTTTTGCTAAGTTTCAATCCTTATAAAACAATAAAGTGAACTGCACATGCGGGGAACAATAGATGCTGAAAACACTCAACTGCTCTATTACTTTCTATTCCCAAGCTACTAAAACAAAACCATTTAATGGTTGGGTTTCTAACGCAGCAAAAGGCCAATTTATTAGCTCAGTAAAACACTGTTCTTTCGGTTACACGTTGTCAAGTGAAATACTAGTAAAAGTAATTTCTGGTATTTATAGAAAACTTTATAATAGGAAAAGATGTTTCACGAGATACTAATGTGTAATTGGAGTCTGGACAACTGTGTGCTTCATAAAGATTTTTAAAACCCCCTGGGGAAAAAAAAAACAACACCTCCTTTCTAATATTAGGGACATTTGGAACAATCCTGGGATTCAGAAAATTCAGAGGGTTATCCACGAGTCAGGCTGTGGAGAGGTTAACGCTGTCAACATTGCAAGAAGATGCTGAACGGGGGCTCTAGCTTGGGGTGGCAGTTTTAAAGAAGAGCTTTGTCTTTGGTGACAGTTGTAGGTAACTGAAATTCTACCGTCCCTTTTCTTTTGGGTTCTCCTTTTCTCACCAAGTGTTTGGCTCCGTTACCTCATTAAGCAAAGCAAAGACATTTTCTGGGCTTTGCATTCTGAATTTTGGAATAGGTCGTTCCAGCTAGACGGGAGAAAAGCAGTTTGTCATTCTGGTTTTTGTTTGTTTTCCAGAACCCAGAATCCAGTCTCCTCTGTTAACACAAGGTCTCACAGAATGAAGTCATCCCTCCACAGAAAATGTGAGCAATGCCCAAACCTCCAAAAGCTGGGTAAAAACAGTGGGGGGGGAGCCACTTCTCCAAGCAGCTTGTGGCTAACCATGCTCGTTCCAAAGAAACTCTTCTCACTTCCAGTTTAAATTAGTCTGGCTTCAGTTTTCAGACAACGGTTCCTGTTATGCCTTTTCTCTGCTAGGTGAACGCCCCCTTTACTCTAAAAGAATTTCTTCCCTTTGAAAACCCATTTATATGACACTGAAAGTCATCGTCCAGTTCTTTAAGTCCAGTGAGAGACACAGCCTTTTCTTCAAGCCTTGAATGATTTCCCCAGCTATTTTCTGTTCTCTTCAGCAGCCCCTTGAAAACCAGCAGTGCCTGAACCCCATGCCAGCCTCACACTCAGGAACACAAGGCTAAATGACCATCCCACCTCTTCTCCCATACCTGCAGCAGTGCCCTAGGAGTCTAAATTCTCATTTGTCTTGATTAAGACTTAAAATTCTTTCTCACTTCTGTGTGCCAGCACAGAGACAGCCACTCTGTGGTGCCAGGGTATTTTCCCCTAGACTTTGCCACAATTTGTTGCATTAGAGGGAGTATTTTTTTGGGGGCCTGTGTCCCACTTATCAGACGATTTCTGCGTCATCCATAAATGTTCATCACCAGGTATTTTCAACTACTAAATCACTGATTTAAAAAGATGGCTCCCGTTTTTCCCAGAGGATAATGGCTGGGATCTAATGATGAAGTCTGAGAATGTCATTTAACTCCTCCTGAAGTATTCTCCCTTCTGTCAAAGTCAAACAACTGACCCAATCGCCAAAACTTACCTCGAAGGAATATTCAACACTTCTTTCATTCTTCTTGTGTGCCAGTCCCTTTAATTCCACTTTTTCAACGCTCACTAGGAAAAAGCAAAGAGATAAGAACAATGAGGAGTTGATTCTTACGCGTGTCTGAAAGCGATGACTCTTGGGTAGTGCCAGGACTTGCTTTGAGAGCCTCCGGCGGTGCTTCGGGGGCACAGCTCAGGGTCACCTCCCTTGGCAGACCCAGGAAGGTTGAGACCACGGCTCCGTGATGCTTTCAGCTCTACCTTAGCCAGGTTTCCTCCCAACCCATACCCAAAATACAAAGCTCTTTGTTACCTCCCGGCCTTATCCTACGGCTCATCGGTATAATAACAGAACACGACGCAAACACGCCTGGGTTTATCTTAATACCATCGAGTAGCAGATGCCATCGTGCCTCTGAGGGAAATCTGGCACAGAGAGAAATGAAGACGGGCAAAAGTCTCCATGTTTTCAGGGGCTGATTTTGCAAGGAGCTTGTTGTGGGTTTATTGCTGTGTTGACATCACGCCGCCTCCCTGACTGCAGTTGCATGGAAAATTTCAGCCTCAGTTACTGCAGCTGGAGTAAGTTGTAAGTAAAACCAGGACCTTACTGTGGAAAGGGTTGAGTAATGGCACAGGTCACTGCTGCCTTCGCTACGTACGCCAATGCACAGCCTACACCTCAGGTATCTGATGTGCTAAATTCTTGGGAGACTCTCATTTCCCAATACACAAAGCTGAAAAATGCCACCCTGCTAAATTCTATGAAGATTCTTTGACTGACTTTCTATTTCTCTTGCAAACTTCTCCTGCCTTTTGACTGCACGCAGGGGGATAGACCCACACAGGATTGTTCTTATGAAAAGCCAACTTACACTGGCTTGAACATTCAAAAGCAATTAGACTAAAACAAAGCGACTGGAACTTTACCTCCAAGCAGTAGGTGCTGGAAGGGACACATGCTGTGCACGTTTGTGCTTTCACTCAGTGGTTCTACTCTTTTCTTTCTGAGGAATCACCATTTGAAAGACGTTTCCCTGTTTTCAAGGTTATTTATACGCCCTATGACCTGTAAAACTCAAAGCTGTGCTTATCCCAGGGAAATTGCTCATCAGAGAACTGCCCGACAAAACAGTCACAGTGACAACTTTACAGCAGGCAGCTCGTTCCTTCAGCCTCACCCTTCCCTGTTCTCCATCAAGAGTCTTCAGTCTGGAGCTTGATTTTCCTCTACCTTAAAACAATCACAAGCTAAAGCTTCTAGTTAAAGATGTTCGTTGCATCCTGTTCATTTACAAACATTACAACCTGGTTCCTGGCTGTTTTAATGATCTCCTCTTTGAATCTTATTTATTTGCAGTTGAAATTTGTCAAACTGGCAACTTTTCCATAGATCTACAGATGCTCGTGCCTGTCTTTAAATCACAGATTTAACTTTCCTTTTACCATCATCCCAACCACGTAATTCCCCGCTACAATAACGCAAATCCCCGAGCTTATGACTAGCATCAATTCATCACTTGTGACTTTCTCCTGCACATTATGTATTTTTATTGTAGAAACTCCCCCCTTTTAAAGCACTCAGTGGATTCCTCTCACCCTTCTGCAATGGTTTTGCAGCTCTACCACACAGTTACACCGCGTGCTGAGCGCTGCAGGAAGAGCTCTTCTGCCTGCCAGGTATCCATGAGCTATCTAGGCAGTAAGTAATGGCATGAAGACTCAAACATGCCCATGGTTCAGAGGTTTTCTTGCCATTTGAGGAAGAATTGACTTTGGTGCACTTATTTCATAAGAATTCAGGGCATTCTTAATTGTGTTCAGGGTTCAAATATAGATTGATTGGAATGGACTTCAGAATTATCATTAGAAAGAACTTGTAAAGGGGATATTGAGAGAGGATCTCACCATCCTGTTGCTGGAACAGCTGAAGGATAAGCAAATAACTCCTAGAAAGCCTGGTGTCAACTGCTGCAACATCTGCTTGTGGAGTAGGACAAAGGAAGCCAGAAAGACACAGCAATTGTTGCTTAACATTTGGTGTTTATAGCAAACCTGGTGTCACTTGACTGAGATTACCCCTATCAGTGGCATTTCCCCAGCCTTCAACACCATCTCTTCTCTCTGCTCATTATTCTACAGGAATTCAAGCAAACCAGGATTGCCTATCAATATAAAATAAAGCTATTTCTGGTTTACTACAAAGGTTAATAACAAACTTCACATCACCTCGTGGAGTTATGGTGCCGACAGTTCCCTGACCTTCTCATGCTAAAGCTGTGGTCTGAACGTGTCCAGTTAATATCATCTGCTGCAGGGAATTTACCTCCTGGAAAACGACTGCAATTAGCAAAGGGAATGGTTAGGTAGGTATTTCTGCACTGATTGCAGAGATCCTAAACAGAATCTGGTGAAGATTAGGTCTGTTTTAGAGCATGAAATGTAGTTCACTGCACAGCAGCAATGTGCTTCCAGGGACAACTGACTGGATTGTTTCTGATGTTACACAAACTGCTTCAGTAATTTACTCCCAACTTGCTAAATACCATGAAAAAATATCACAAAACTCAGGAAGGTGCCATTTGCCAAGCAGGAGGGAGTAGTTATTCAATGTGCCACCTGACAAGTGATAAAGTAAAAAAAATAAATACATAAAATAGTAATTATTATTCTTTTACTACATTTATTCTCAAGAGAAACCACTCAAAGAGCAGACTCAACCCATAAATGATTCCATGGCCAGAAAAACCTTTGGATGGAATGAAGAACACATGATACTGTTGTCTTTTCAGGAAGCTGAATTCAGCACAACTCGAGCTTCCCAACTTAGGGGATAAGGAAAAAAAACCCCAAACTTCACATTTCTCATTCAGGAGATGGCCAGAGCAAGTCTATTTGCACAACTTTAAATCTGAGCTTTAGGTCTGGAATTAATCAATGGGAGCTCATCCCCAAGTAGCCCAGCTACTCCAGGTCAGGCTTTGGTGGTGTGCACGGGGCTGAGCAGCTTGGCAGGGGATCAGGTGTGCTACAGGATCTCAGAGACATACCTTTCTGTCTGCTCCTCTCTCCAGCACTTCCCAGTACCGTGCTCCAGAAGTGCCAGTGTGTGTGTACATACTCCTCCTCCCGAAGACTTTTTATGGTGAAAATGTAGCCATAATTATCTGGGAAATTAAGGCAGGTGAGTGAAACAGTGGGATGAGGTCCCACATGGCATAGGAAAGAGGTAGAGAGATACAAAAGAGGTTTGGGGAACTTTAGTGCTGTGGCAGCACTGGGAAAAAGGGCAGAGTACTGGGACATACCCACACAACCCTAAACATGCACTTGGAGTTACTAGGAATCAGGTTTTTCACGAGCTGAACCTTTGGTCTTCTGCTGAACTCTGCTTTGAAAGGGCAGCAGACAAGACAAAAACATCTTCCTTCACTCAGGTTCTCCATAAATAAATTTCCTAAGGGTTTTTTTTTAGTAATTATTATTATCATCACTATTTGCTGCTTTCTTTTAAACACAAAAGAGAAGAATTCTTTATGCAGCTTTAAATTGTATCGAGTAGGGCAGCTTGCAGTTAAAATACTAAGTTCAGAGGCAGAAATCACACCCCTTAGAGGACATAAAGTCCCTTTTTCTCCCTTTTTTCAAATACTTTTGGGTTCGGGTTCTTTTTTTTTCTTTTCTTCCCACTGTTCCAAGAAGTCCAGGCCAAAGAGTTCCAGTGAGTTTGAAGGGATTTTATTTAGTTCTGTTTTCCTATTCTGGGATTTTTACCCCTTTGGCTGATAATGGTGAATTTGTCAGCTGAGTGTTGCTGGGAGCTCCTTCCCTTTCCTCTGCCTTTCTCGATGCCAGCCCTTGACCAGCCTCTCCCTCTGAAAGAGCAGGATCTTGGACCTCCTCTTCCTCCTCCCAAAATATCAGCACCTACATAAAGTGCAAGAACAATTCAAACACTTCAGGATTAGCCCCTCCTGGCAGGGCAGGGGATGTGAGCAAGAGCAGAGAAAACACTGAAAGGCTGGGGTTTTATATCACTCCTTATTTTACCTCTGAATCAAGGCACTGTTAACCAGTAAAAGGAGACAGATCAAGGTCTCCATTCCCACTGAGAATTTGTGTGATCCTCCTGAAAAAAGGAAGAAAAAAAAAAGCCCCAAACAACTGAAGATAATCACAAGTGGTGCTTGAAGGCTGGAGGTGTTTTGGTACATCCTGTATTTCAGCCCTAACACCAGCACTCAAGAATTACATCAAACATCCACCTTGCACCAGTTTCACTGTGCCTATCAGTGTAAATCCTACCAGGGTGGTTTCCTTTTGATCTAAGGAATAGCTTTACACAGGAGTGGGTTGGTTTTTTTAGCAGTTTTCTTTACTAAAAGAAAACATACCTAAGAGTCTCGAGCTTTTTTTTTTATGTACAACACTAGACAAAAACTCCAGATAAGACTGCAAGTCAGCAGCACATGAGAGCTGAGCAATTGGGTTAAAGTGAATGACCTTGAAACTATGAGGAAGAATTGACCACAGAGTCTGAAAGAGCAATTTCTACTCCCTACCATCTAGTCATCTTCCTCTGGATTGGATTACTGCTCGTAGGTTCAGGTTGGTGGGCCATGTAGCATGGAAAATACTTTTCTTCAGCATTCAGGTGATGAAAGGGGAGTGCCCTCAGACCTGAGCAGCTCCTGAGATGTGGGACTTGACCAAAAAAAGCAAGCAGAAAAGCTACAATTTATTTTTAAGCAGGGAAAAAAAATAATCCTTTGGTTTGTGTTAGAAAGAGGGCCAAGTCCATAATCATAATTGATGCTTTTGGATTTAAAGGTTTAATTTTCATTCATGAAGTTAGCCCTTCATGGAAACAAGCACTCAAACACAAATACTGCAACTAGGGTTTAGCTGAAAAAGATCTACCTAACAAAAGGAAACTAATAAAATAACTTTCCACATCCTTGTTGACACAAGTGGTAACTGAAAATGCAGCACCACGCCATTCACACGCCAGCTCCTCTTGCTTTGGTGCAAGAAATGCTTCCACAGCACGTTAGGGAGGGGACAGCAGAAGGAAATCCCAAGTGACTGCACAAAAACTGGAAACAAAAGCCCAGAAAGTCTCCCCACTCAATCCTTAAAGCCACCAGCATTCATATCCCCACACCCACAGCTAGAAGAGGGGGGGACAGAAGACTGAGTTTATTTGCCAGCTTCAAAGATGTTGACTTTTCTTTTTTTAAAAGAGACAACAAAAAGGTCAACTGAACAATTGAACTGAAGCTGAGAAATGGTTCTAAGTAGGAGCTGAAGAGTTTGGGGTTTGGTTGGGTGGTTTGGGGTTTTTTTTGGGTCATTTTTTCTTCAGAGAGCATCCTGCTTTCTGATCTTTTTAAAGCTTTTTATCTATGACAGAGAATGAAAAAACCAAGACACACTTCTCACCAGCAAACACATTGACCCCCTGCCACCACAAACATACGAGACTGAAGTTTACTCATCACCTACATGTAGCCTTCTACTTAGCAAAAACTTCTATTATTCATTAGCTGGAATACTGGAGGCCTGAAGAAAATGCAGAATCAAGTGTTAACTTCTCAAAACATGCAGAGAAAGGGCTGGCCAGAGTCTGAGAGGAGCAGATTAATGAGAATTAAGATGGAAGTAACTCAGGTATTGATCAGCATCTTTCATGCTGCTGAGAAACTGATGTTAAGGTTGTGCCTCAGGACCTCAAATCAAGTCAGTCAGATATTTATTTATTTAACCACCTTTCAACAATGAGAATTCCAGTATTAGTTTGTAATAGTTCTGTCATGGAAGAGCTGGCAATGTCAATCTGTCCCTGAGCCTTCTTCAGAGGAAGATCTCACTGGAAGAGTGTCCTGAAACATCACTTAGATCTTTCCAACTTGGATTCAACATGTTCTGAATCACTAAATCCTAGGATGACACTAACACCCTTCAACCTGAACTCCACTCTGTTCAACACCCTGCAAAAGCCCCACCTTGGATTGTTTCATGACACACAAACTGCTCCACTGAAGAGAGAACCCAACTGGCAGCCAAATATTGATGGGCCAGAGTCCAAATAACGGAGTAATGAGATGCTCTCTGGTGTGCAGTGGTTGTACCAAACAGAAACAGTGCTTCTGGCTTGGAAAAGAACATGAAAAAAGGACTTAGGATATATTTAAGTGTATCAAACAAAGTATCAGAGGTAAATTTACCTTAAGTGCCTACCACTCAGCCATGAGCTTGCCTAACTACAGCTATACTACAGGGAGAAAAATGCTTCCACTCGAGAGCATCAAGAAGTGTGGTTAGAATATTTCCTTTAAAGTGATGGAAAACAGGTTAAGGAAATAAGCAGTTCTTTTTCAAAATGATCTTATTTTACTACTCATAGAAAAATACAAATACAGCTGTGAATTGCTCCAGCCTTTCTCACTTCACTACACTGAGTTACTACAGGGAAGAGTCCTCCTTATGTGACATCAGTAGTGAAATGAGATCTTCTCAGACCTCTCCAGACACAGCAGGGTAGTTTATTGAGCTCTTAACCTGTTTTCACATAATACAGGGGTTATGGATTGAGAACCCATGTGAAGAGACAGAACAGGGACACTGAAGTGATCCCCAAACCTTTATGCAAAGCCAAAGCTACTGCTTGCTAAGAAATAAACTTGACAATAAATTATCCAGTATTAACCTTCCCCTTCCAAAAGGGGACAGAAAAGTTGTGATGGATATGAAAGCACAGTGATAAATTAATCTGATTTTCAATTAAAAGCAAGACTGGACTATGAACTGCAATATTCCACAGGAAATAATTACACAGCTATTTTTTGTTTTTAAATCAAAGCCATGAGCTTACTTTTGGCAGCACAGAGGAAGCAGTAATAGGCTGGGGTTGTATCACTCACCCCCAAACTGGTAGTTTTCATGTTCCTGTGATTTCCTCAGTGGCTTATTGAACTTGCCAACTAAGTGATCTTTTTATGTTCCTCCAAAAAAGGACAGACATGAAAAAAAATATATAAAAAAGTGTCTGTAGAACTTTGTTTTTCTGATTTTAATTGAATTCATCCATTGTTTTGAGTACTACTGAATGATACTGTCAGCACTTTAGCCAACCACAAAAGCCAGTCAACCTAAAGAACGATTTCACAACTTGATTGGATTCAAGAAGCTTAAATCAACCAAAAAGCTGTTGGCACTGGAGGCTGGAGAAGGCTCAATGAGATGCAGGAATATGTAAAGCTCAGAAGAATCAGTCAGCTGCTTTCAAAAAACCTCAAGGTACAGCTTCAAACATTAACTTGAAGGCTTGTTTTTTTCTTTTCTTAGCAAATATTTCAGGCCAAGAGGACTAACTTCTGCATTGCTGCCACTGAGCTGCCTGCCACTGAATAGACAACAGCCTTACAAGTTGCCTTTTTGCTTCTCCAATGCCAGAAAAAGCTTTCAGAGAAGAAATTATCCAGAAAGGGCTGCTCTCCTGGACATATTTGTGCAACAGTTGCACTGCCTGTCACTAAAGAGGTGCTGTGCCCTGAAACATGTACTTACCTTGGATGTGCTGCTGAAATAGATAGAATAATGCTCTGGACAGAAAGAGTGCTGAGAAAGGCTGCAGGAGTGACAGCTTGGAGGTCTTTTCCAACCTAAGTGACATTAGGCAAGGACAACTGAGCAACAGGTAAACCAGACTCCTTAATTCCAAACCAGACTCCTTAATTCCAATAGCTCTCAAAGCTGGAGTGGCTCTCACTGGTGTCAGGAAATGAATCCTTAACTATGGGGTCTAATACCCTGGAAACACTTGGGTGTTTTCAAGCAGGATTTCAGGTGAACATTTGTAACACTGAAGGCTTAAAGTTTCCCTCCCCCCAGTTCAGAAATGCCAGTCGCTGTGTTTGAGACAAAGCATGTGCTCAGCTTTTGTCACCCAGGGACTGCTCCTTTTATAAAGGGCTTCAGAATTTAATTTGCAAAAATATATTTACTCTCCAACCCCCCAGCTGATTAACTGTTTTCATACAACTGCAAACACCACGGGGAAGTTCTGAATGCAGCTTTGCACTTTGTTTGCTCCGAAATCCGGCCCCGTGACTCATCTTCCTCCTCTGATTTAGCTACAGGAGCCTCCTGAGGAACACACAGCTCGTTTTGGAGACTGCTCCTGCAAAAGTGACCATAAACCCAACGCACCCTTTGGAGGCAGCTTCATAACCACTGGTGCACATTCTTGTTACAGGCAACTAAGATAAGCAGGCTGCCTGTATCTAATTACTCAGCCCATGCTAATAAAGTTATCTCTGCAATCAAGAGATGGTCAGTTTTGTACAGAAATACTTTTATTTACTGGGCAAGTAACATAGCCTAGTTTTAGCTGCTCAAGTGATTATTTTATTTACTGGTCTTAGCTCACTTTTAAACAACATATTGGCTTTGTTTCTCCTTTTTAAGAGGTGAGCTCATGGCAGAGAAGTCCAGTGCTTCCCTAGAAAGGATTTTCTCTGGCATATATTTCACTGAACCCCCACAAACCCAAGGCAAGCCAGATGATTAGTTCTAATCTGAATTCTGCATTCACATTTAAAAAAAGCAAAATCAATTTTCCATGGAAAACACTCTTGGTAGTGGAGGCCCTTTCCCTAATGACTGATTTTGTGCTCAAGTGTATCAGATCCCAGAAAAAAAACAGGCGTCACTAAATGTCAACCATCACCAGAGGGGGAAAAAAATCCCAGTTTAGCTGAAGTATTTGCTGTTTGTACATCTGCAGAGAAATGGCTCTGAGCTTAGAACACCAACCTCAGCAATGCACCTGGAGAGGAAACCAGATGGGGAAAACATGACACGTTCAGGTAGTCACCATAGCTGGGAATATGAGTTGGCATTATAGCTGGACTTGATGATCTCTGTCATGGATTAGGGTCAGGGTGGCCCCTTAGACCTATAATGGATGCTGTTAACCCCCCTTCCTCCCCAAAGGGGAAGAGAAAGGGAATAAGGGAGAGAGACTGAGTGATTAGAAAAGGAAACTAGAACAGCTTGAATGAGAAGAAGAATAATATAGAGTACATACAAATCTCTACAAAACCAGTATGGAAGCCAAGTCCCCAGTGGTAATCACATCATCGTCACCACTGGTGCTGTGGAGCAGGCACTGGGAGGGTCCCAGACTGGGCCCCACAGCAGACAGGAGCTGGATTCTGGTACTGGATTCAGGAACACACTGATTGGGATCAAAGGCAGAATGGACAGAGTCCTCCTGGGATGCTCCAAGGAAGGAACCAAAAGAAGAGCTAAGCCAAGCCCATCAAAGCTGGCAGAGCAGGCCAAGAGGGGAGAAGAGCCTGGGAAAAAGCCTACAGACCCTTCAGGTTCCTCTGCTTTATACTGAATATGATTTGCTTTCAAGTTTTGAGCAATGTCCAAAACACAGGTGGACAAACCGAGTGCCACCAGTGAAACAATGCAAGATGCTGCCTTCGAGTGCCCTTCAAACCAACCCCCTTGTTCAGAGGGAAAAGGGGAATGGAGTTCAGGTTGCTATGACCCATTCCTTTTCCTTTACCACACCAGATTTTATTCACTGATGTCTTCTAGGTCCTCCTTCAGCAATCCACTGGTGCTTATTAATAACACCCAGTCCCCCCTGCACAAAAACCCCCTCACAGTGGCACCCAGCGAAGATTTACCCAGCAACACTTCAAGCTCCAAAGCCACCACGTCAGGAGCTGACCATGTCATGTCCATATATTAATTATGGATAGTCTGGAGCTTATTTTTCCCCCTCCTCCAGCAGCACAGCCCGATGCAGCTGGCGGGCTGCAGGCTGTAACCGTATCTCGGCACGGACGGGCCCCTGTCAGCGCGACGACAGCGCAGCAGCTGCTCAGCCAGCACTCCCTGGCTTGAAGGGCAAGCTGGTGATAAAACCCCAGCGTGCTGAGATCAGATGGCAGCCTGCTCCGACCACGGCCCAAGGATTTCTTCAGCTCCCAAAAGGGAGCTTGGAGTATTTTAAGTCCGAAGGGAAAAATCCGCCAGAAATGTGCATTTCAAACTCAGAGGCACGCGAGTGAGTGGTCTCTGAAAGGCAGCCACCCCGGAGCAGCAGAGTTTAAAGCTCCTCTACACAAGCACGTGGTGTTTTCTGCCTTTTAGAGAACAGTATCAGCATCTTGAAGCTCAGGACTAAGGCTGCAGTAACAAGCCAGCATGAGCGACAAGGGCAGATACTTTATAGCAGCTTCCATAGGTTTTTTTTTCCCCCCCTGAAGAATTCTAGCACAAAAAACCTTCTTAATAAAAAATATTCTGTTAGCATACTACACAAACCCACCAGACTCATCTAGGATAGGCAAAACTTTGAGTACATACAGGCTTGCCAAGAGCTGCAAATGCATTCAAGTGCTTACTTGAGTGAGAAACAAATATTCCCCTGCACAACCACTTCTGTGAGGTTCTCCTTTTGTTGGCAATTCTGTCCTTGTACGTTTTCAAGTCTTTGGTCTCAGGCTTGAATATTCTTGTTCCCTTTTCTATTTTTGTATAAAAAGTTGTTCCTTCATTCTGAATCCCAGACAAAACTTGAGCAGTAATTCAAAGGGACAGAAAAAGAAAGTTCTAATTCAGCATTTAAACTTATTTGGAGATCCTCTGCAGCTATTAAGACAAGGGTTTCTGTATCACATCTATGAAGCAAAAACAAAAGGGAAGAGAAAACACCAGTAGATGATGTTAGTATTTGCCAAGGCAGTGAGAATGCCCAGGAACTGAAGTAAAAAGAACAGAAAGAAACCAAAACTCAAAGTCTTGAAGCTTTGAATCTCTACAGTTGCCACTGGATTCCTCAGGACACGGAACGAAACAAAACTCAGTAGGGTATCGAGCAAATCCCTAAACTATTTAATGACAGGGACAGGAAGACAAACTTTGAGCTCCCCAAGCCACTAATACCTACTTCCTACCTCCTGGTTTTGCAGATAAAATTCCCTTATTACACTCTTCCACAGGCCAAGGAAGCAAAACACAAATGCTCTGGTAATCTGGTGGGCCCAACTGTCTCTCTGCTTGAATGCTCCGCATTGAATAATTCAGCCACAGACATGGCAAAGACAATGGAGCTGATAATTGCAGGCACTGTTGTGTTTTATGCCATTTCCCTTCAGCTGTGTATATTAATGATGTAATTTTAGCAGGGCTACCCCCTCTGAGTTCTGGTTAAAAATAGCAGCCGCACCACACGCTGATGAAATGCATCCACTCCAGGCACTGAAGCAATGCAGCAAGTCTACGTTTTGGTATGGGTTGGGTTGGATTGTGTTGGGTTTATTTTTTTTCTCCCAGGGAGATAAAAGAACAAGTCAGAAAGCAAATGAAACATTAACCTTTTCACTCAGCATTTCTCCGCACCCGAGAAATAAAAATTGACTTTAATCAAAACCATTGTTTTGCATAATTACAGCCTAGGACATTCCAGCGTTGAAGAACAAGAGGAAATGAGGAATGAAATCTGACAAAGCACCTCAAGAGAGCCAAAGCTGCTTGTGCAGCACCCAGTGACAGATACAACGTAGGGATCAGAGCCACCGTTCCTCTGTCGCAGGAGCAGCTGCTTAAGGGCAGTAGCAGGACCCCTGCTCTACCCAGGTTTGGGAGAGTAAGTCCCCTTAAACTTCTCCCAGTTTCCACTACCAACAATCCCCAGAGGAGATTTTAGTCTCCTCTTCTTTGCATCAAGCCACAAACGAGTCTTGGCTGCTTTTGTTCCCCGTACAGCTGTCAAATCTCTTCATCCAGGTCTCAGCATCTGGCATTTTTCAGCAGATGCAGGATATGAAAATGACATTAAGCCTGCACTAAACAGAAGAATCCAACTTGCTCTAAATAAAACTGAATTAATATGCAGAATTTCACTGCTTTGACTGTTTTCAACTTCATCCTTCCTGCCTTTTGGTTCTGTTTACAACGAGCCCTGGGTGAATAGCACCATTTTCTTGCTTGGTTATTAGCAACAGGAGAGAGAAGTTAGTGAAAGCACCTTTAATTTCAGAAATATCTAATTATTTAAGCAAAACAAAGGGGAGGAACTTGCTTTTTTTTCCTACCAAGAGTATCCAAAGAGCCTTTTTGACCATGAATTAGAAAAATCCCAAAGCTTTTAACCTAAGCTGGAGCCTTTTTCCTCAGAGCTATACAAACATTAAGTGAGCACTGATGTGAACTATCCCAGCCTGACAGTTACATAAACAAGACCCTACAGGAAAACACCAGCAAAGTCCAATCTTGAACACAAGAATTGGTAGCTCTTCTCCAGCCACCCTCAAAGGACACAAGGCACCAATCCCTTCTGGGTTTTGAGCTGCAGTCTAAAAGACTGCTAGTGATAAAAGTCACCCAGTTTCTGACCTGTGAATCAAGGCTGGCATCGGGTGGTAGTCCAAGTGCAAGAGAACATTGCTTAAATCCACCACCACTTTCCTCCCCTCTGACTGCACGTGTCCTGCAGTGAGACTCAGGAGTTACCATTTGCAAAAGGTCTCTCTCACCAGCCTAAGTATTATTGCATTTGTCATTTCTTCGTTGCAGTCCCATCTGTTTCCTCGTGCCAGATACTGAATGTGAGAAATCTTCATCACTTCCATGGAAATAAAGTGTTGTCATTTACTAAAAAAGGTCATTTCCAGATTAGAAAGGGAAGCGGAGTAAAGAAATATTTGCTGTAGTAGAAGCAAAAAAACAACACTGCTGGCAAAGAAAACAACTTTTTTTTTTTCCTGTGACATGTTCTCATCCTTCCTCTCCACCCACCTCCTCATTTTCAAACCACACCAGCACGTCAGGCCAGTGCTCAGTACCCCAGATGAATGCATCTCCTCCTGTGACTTACTGCCCTACTTGAAACCAGAATTGATTGTTTCCAATTCCCAGTATCACCAATTTCTCTAATGTCTGCTATCTTTTCCCTCCTGCAGTCTGCTTCTTTCAGGAACTGCCAACCTCCCACGTGTGCAGAGAAAAGCCCTACTGTGAGAATCCTAATGCTGCCATCAAAAGTCGAGCAAGAAACCTCAGATTTTACTTTAAGTTCTCATTAGTTTTAAAAGCTGGACCCAAAAAAATCCATGAGGGACAACAACATTTGTAACTTGTACATTCAGCCACCTGTAAAAACTCCAGCTACCTATTGATAAAATTATTGTGCTTTAAGCCTATTACCCTCAGGAGGTGCCTTTTGGAGAAAAGACTTAATCTAAATGTAAAAGCATATGAAAATGAAAAGTGTGCTTTGGAAAATGGGGGATTTAACAATAATCTGATAAAGGAAGGGGAAGAACATCTACCAATGAACAACTAATCAGCTACAAAAGCTTCTTAAGCACATCATAGCAAGAAAATTGCCATTTAGTCATTAGTAGACTTGTAACAGCATGTAAAAAAATGGGCAAGGGCATTCTGGATCTCTAGTAATACATGTGAATCACTCCTGTGCTGCTCTTTAAACTGGTATCTTTTTTTGGTCACATTTGGGGGGAATAAACCTGGATAGGAGAAGCAAGTAGTTTATTTTATATTGTTGTATCCCTCTGTTTAACACTCATGGGTTATTGCATAGAATCCTCTGGGTGGGAAGGGAGCTCTTGAGGTCTTCTCATCCAACCCCCTGCTGAGAGCAGGGACATCCTCAACCAGAGCAGGGTGCTCAGAACCTTGTCAAGTCTCACCCTGAATGTCTCCAGGGATGGGGCCTCAACCACCTCCCTGGGCACCCTGTCCCAGTGCTCTAGCACAAACCAGGCCATTTCCAGATTTGAAAAGGTGGGAAGTTCAAAGGAGAAGCAATGAACAGCTCTGAACATTTCACACATCCCTCACTCCATGCAGCAGACAGAAGTATCCAGTCCTAGTGAGCTATATGTAACAGAAACTTCCAGACTAGAATCAAGAAGAAAAAGGAGTGAAAATTAACTGCTCAAGTCCTGCATAACATGTTTTCTGCCCTCCAGCAAGTTTATTCCTTTCCAATTTCCTCCCCCTGCCTTTATAAAGGCCTGGTGCAGGTTTCAGCTTTAGTTCCACGGGTCAGGTTTGCGGGCCTCAACCACCTCCGACTCTGCTACACAATTTATTTATTTTTTTCCAGGAGATGCACTGCATGGAGCCATTACCTAAAGATTTGAAGAAAAAAACTGGTTTATGCTCATTTAATGCAATTTTAATTAAAAGCTCCAGTTGCTTCTGCTGCTTTCATTACTGGCAGAAGGTCACGGTAGTGCTTCCATAGCTGTCTGAGCTAATGGCTACTAATTTCATCTGCATTAACAACTAATGTGCCACAGCAGGCACTGCCAGGACTTCACAGACATGACCTGGCAATACAAGGGAGTCCTTCGAGGAATCTACTCGCCCAAGAGTCATCTCCTGTGCTTCTGAAGAGCCATGGAAAAAGGCAAAGAGTATGAAGTTTGGATTAGCATCTCAGGTTAGACATTAACAGCTATATTGCTGGTATCTTAGCTCAAATTCAGAACAAGGCTTTGTATTAAGACTAATCCATCTTGCTTTTGTTTATTAAGGTGCAAAATGAAGCCTTATTTCCTGGGGAAATTACTGTGGGTCTCCTCTCTCCTGCCCTGGATCCCCTATCTACCTTCATTTGTTTCCAAATTCTCCATATATTCCCTCAAAATACATTCCAGTGAAGCCAACTCCCTGCAGCTCCTGACCAAGGGGTAGCACCTGAGGTGCCTGTGAACCACAAAGGGAAGGAACCTGAGCCATGAATTACAAACAAGATGCAGCTTTATTTGGACCAAAAGGTTAAGAGAATTCTCACGGATCCCCGCAGCTCAGGAGCTTCCTTTTCACTGAGGGATGAGCTCCCACGCTGCTCTCCCCTCTCCTCCCTTTCCACCTTGTCACAGCAATCCCAGCTCCCTCCTGACAAGTCGAGTGGAAAGGGATGTAAGGAGGATGACAAAAATACTGACTCCAACCTCGAGAGAGAGTACAAAAGTTAACTTATTAACAGTTAGCAAGATCAATCTGCCAGAGTCCAAGTGCAGCCCTGGGAGAGTGGAACTCTACTCCCACCTCTGACACAGCTCAAGGGCGAGCTGCTAAACCCAGTCTCTGGCTTTGGGGGGTTGCTGTTCCTGCCTCCACGAGCACAGAGTTGCTGCACTAACTGGTAAAAAAATCAGATAAATGCACTGGGTTTCTTTTTTTTTAGTTTAACCTTAACAAAAAGCTCATGAAGCATTGTCTTCATGTCAAAGTTAAGCCTCCGACCTTAACTGAACTCCAACTGCTGAAGGAAATTTCTTAATATACAATAATCTCGTAGCACAGGGGAAAATCTGCAACATCAAAACATCTTCCTTCTTTTTGAGTACACTAATCCTTGGATTTCATAGCTAGAATTAACTCTAAATGCTTGATAAACCAACCAGGGGATGAGAGACAGTCGGGAACGCAACGCCTTGGGCGGGATCAAAGAACCCAACCTTGCTGGTGTGTAGAAGGATGGCTCTGCTTCAGACATAGTGAACCAAGACATACCCAAGCAGCTGAAAAATTATATACAGTTGGTAGAGGGAGATTTTTTTCAAAGGATTATCATAGCTTAACTATTTCTTTAAGCCCTACCCTAACAGTAAGTTGACCCAATATTGGTGGAGATGATGTATTTACTTAAAAATAGAATGATCCAGCTACACAACTGATGCAGAGAAAGGTACTAGGAAGGCTGGACCCTGAACCAAAAGGATTTCAGAGGGGTTTTTCTTCTCTCCTTGTATTTTCTCCCTGCTTTCAATAGGCTGAACAACTGGTGTCAGGCATTTCAGGAGGAAAAGGCTGTTGATTGCCATGAGCTAAGAGAGCTCCCGTTGTCTAGTTCCCTGGAAGAGACAAAAAAGGTGCAAGACCACACAAATGTTTTGCCAAGGGAAATAAACCGAGTAGCAAAAATAGCTCTTAGAAGTTCTGAATAGCTTAGACCACACGTTTCTGCTGACTATTGTCATGAAACAATTTAGATACCAAAGCCTCCTGCAGGTAAGAATCAGCTTCACCTACCTGCAACTCATCCTGCCTGAGGTCCATAGGATTACTGCAAGCAAGGATCTGGTTTACATCCCACTATTCATCCAAAATTAAATCAATGGATTAGCGAGGGGCATTTCTCTACAGTTTGTTTTCCCTCACATCCCCAGATTCCCAACTCCTCCTGTCCAGCAAGCCATGTGCTATTCTAGGTATGTATTCATCCCAGCCTGGGACCCTGTTGAGGTTTTGCAGGACCCTCTAACGTGGACTAAAGGGCTACTTTCAATTAAGCAAGAAGTTTTATGGTGCTCAGCAGGACTACTACATGGAATACAGGCTGTGGAATAAAGCCCACTGTGCTCATTTGAGATCTAAAAGCTTTCCTCCTCTCTGCCCAAAGAAAGGAGTTTGTGGTGCCTGTGTTGCAAGAACTGTGATTCAGCTTCACTGTCTAAGGAGCATATTTCAGTGGTTGCTTCATTTGAAATCAGAGCAGCTCGGAGACAATTCTGAGGTTTTATGTGGCAAGCATGGAAAGGCAAAAGAAATACACAGGAAACACAAGAATAGGGGGATTTCTGTCTTCCAGACAGCTTTATGGGGGAAAAACAAGCAGTAAGTGGCACCTGCAAAGCCTGGCAGCAGAAATGAACATCTAAATACCACCACAGCACTTCCACTGCAGCAAACAGAAAGCAGAGGCTGCAACAAATGAAAATTTCACACAGTATTTGGAGAAATTACTGTATGAAGACACAGCAGTCTTGGAACTGTAACGTTTTCTAACTTAACATTGCCTTAATAATAAAGATTCTTTTGTTCTGCGCGTCGACATCTGGTCTAATGGACTTTATTCCACTGTGCTTTTGGAAAATATGCTGTGGTCACTGACCACGTTTAATACATCTCTAAAATATGTCACATGCACAGAGCAGTACTTGCCTACAGTGCTTCCCACCTAACAGCCAAACCCTGCTGCTAGGAACTGTACAGTAAGAGGAATTAATAACATCTCTGGTGCACGGGAAATTCCTAGTGCTTTAAGAAAAAATAGGAAAGAAGGTGAATTTTTCATTCAGCTTTGATAACCATTAACTATCCTCTTCTGGGAATTGCCACATGAGGTCAACACAACTTTACATCCACAGGCCTGCTGCAAATTAGCTCTGGGAATGGGATTTCCTGCAGGTCAGAGAGCTTCTTCTGGACTTTGGTATAACAACTGATTTTTTTTCTCTTAGCTACCAGCACAGGATTGCCTTCAAAACAAAAGCTGCTCCTGAATAATACTATTTTTAACCAGTGGTCGTCTTTAAGCACCAAGGTCACTTGCTACTAAAAAAGATTCTGAGGTGGCTTCCCCCAGAAATGGAGGGTAAAAATCCTCAGCTGAAGACAACCAGCCCTGTGCCTTTACCAGAGTCCCTCCAAGTGACTTGGCTGACTTTGCTGGCATTGTGCTGGGCAACACAAGCCTGCCCACAGAAGGGACCATCGCTCCCAACTGCCTGTCAGGTGAGTATTTGCCAGCATGAAATCTCCCCTTGGAGACTGGAATCAACATTTCTGACCCTGGCACCTTCTGCAGCTCTATTTGCATGGCTTCAGTTCTTGTAGCACTGTGGAAGAAAGCCAAGGGCAGCACAAGGAGACAGCGTGGCACTCGACTCACCCTGCATGCAAAAGCTGCCCAATCTTCCTTTGAATGTGATTCTTTTGCTCAGATCAGTGTTAAAAGCATAGCTTAAACCTGACTATATTCTAGAAACAGTGGAGAGATGAAGATCTAGCAACACAGCCCTCTTGGGATTTCAGTCAGAGAGCCCAAGAATCTACCTGGGTTTGCCTCTTCTTGACCAGTGTCTGTACCTTACAACCTGTAACTATGCCTGTCTGCAAACTCCCTGTTCCTGAGGACAGGGAAAGGCTCCATCTCCCCAAATTACCTCCAGTTCCAAGAGCTTTCCTCACCTGGGAAAATAGGTTTGACCAATCCTAAAATCAACAACCCAAAAATAGAACTACAAGCACAATTTATACCCCCTGTTAGTTATTAGACTTCAGCAGAGGTTCCCATCCTCCTATGTCAACCACTATCTGTATTTTTCCTGAACTTGCCCAGGCCAAATCTTTGAACTTCAATTTACAAAAGCTCAGATTAAACACAGATATCCAAACTGGTGTTTTCCCTCCCATCCACAGCCTCCAGCTCCTTTGGTTGACTCTTCCTAGCATCACAACTCTTTACTCTGCTGAAAGGGCCATCTGGTTCCCCCTGGTTTAGCACGTGCAGAAGGGAAAAGGGGCTTTAGCTGAGACTGAAGGCCCAACATGGAAAAGCTGGTGAATTTTTCTGAATTACCACACGATTGCCCCTAGCTGGTCACCACTTCCACCAAGCCAGGCATTACAGCACAAATCCATCACCCTCACACTTAACAGTGTTCCCGTGGCTAGCTGAGAGTCCCAGATAAAAGATTTATAGATTCTCAGTGACACTCCTTTTATAAATTCTTTTCCCAAGGCAGCAATATTCTGTGCAGACTGGATGGGGGAATTATTCAGCAGTTATGTGCTTGACAAGTCTCGACACGAGGGAGGAATGAACATCTCCAGCCAAGCACTCAATGCAAACACAACCACATGAAGATTTTCCCCATGTTCAAGACAATTCAGCAACACTCCACTCTTCTCATCTCTCTCCCATGTAGAAACTTGAAATATTTGATGCTAAAAGCTAATTTTAAAGTGGGGATTAGGGAAAACACAGCCACTGATAGCTTCAGGTTCAAGGCTACTACAAACCCATTCACTGTTCTGTTATATAGAGTATGGTTTATTAGTGACATTTCTACAAATCAGGATTAAACCATTGACTGGATTAATACAAACTGTCTCTAATCCAGCTAAGCACAAGGGATACAGCACCCTTCATAAGCTTTCTCAGTTTTACTCTGTTTCAGCTACAATCTTTAACTGAGACACTTCCAACTCCAATACTTGGCCAAGAGAAGGACAAACTTGGGCAGCTCCCTGCTGCTGACCACAAGCAAGAAGAAATCCTGACCTCTTGAGCTGCCTGAAACAAGACTCACTAGAAAATACCAACAGGAGAATTTCCAGTCAAGTAATAGACCTCATCTGCTCAAGCAACTTGTCCACCCTGTACCCTCAGGGCTGAATTTGGTAATCTCTAGGTTAAAAAGTTCTCGGGTCCTGATAAAATAAGAGATGTGTTTGTTTGCTCAGAGAATTACAAAGTTGTAAGCAAGCACTGGTGGCTCCAGGCTGCAAATAATCTCAGGTTGTGCTCCAACCTTAAGAGGCAGAACTCCCTACCAGACAGGATCATCATAGATCATGGAGAACTCATGGCAATCTTTGCTGCTGGTGAACCAGAAAGCAGAACATCAGTTAGGAAGAAAACTGTATTCATTCCACAACTTTTTACCAGCTATCAACTATAAAATAAGCAGCTACATCCTCTGAAGATTAAGCAGGTATTCTATATGGAAAAAAAATAACACAGATCAGAGGAAAACCTAATTAATTTTCACAGTGTACCATGACTAATCTTGGCATATATGGTACTGGAATAGCAATCAGCACTTACAAATGAAACCAGTGTTGAACTCTGTCCTATTTTTAATCAGATGAAAGCCACAAACGTAGCCATCCTTCTGCTTAGTGTTGCATTTTCTTCTACTCCAATAGCTTTTACAGCTGGAGAAATAGCTACTTACAGCACTATTCTGCTGTAAAAAAAAATATTGCTACTTACAGCTACTGGGATTATAGTTGAGTATGTCACAGAAAAGGGAGGTCTGGCAGAGGCAAAGCGAGAAGAGTTTCTTGGGTTGCTTAACCCTTCCCCATCTCTATCAGCTCTTCTGAGGGAGGATGTGCTTAGAAATTCTTGATTATTTATGTGACATTAAACTACATTTGCAAGGTTGTGCAGCAAGCAGAGAGGGAAACAGAACTCTGAAGGCTAATTCCAAATCAAAAGAAAGAAATTATATGGTCCGTGACAGCATTTTGTGATGACACCTGAAGGCAATATACGAGTGCTGCTAACACAATTGTGTATTTCCCCCAACACACACAGCTATTTTCTTTTCATCAATACCACAAAGAGGTTCCCCAAAGCTGTTCTACACACGTGGCAGCTCGCAGTTCAAAGCCCTGCCTCACTTAACAGTGCTTTTTGTGTGCATTAAGCAAAAATACGGTTAGTGACATTTTAACCTAGACATTTTAATAGTTGCAATCATTGCCTGGAGTGTGGAGATGGAATGCAGGCTTATTTACTCCAATTTCCTAAGCCCTGCTTTTAGCCAGGTCAGCATCCAATACAGCATTACAAAAATAAGACTTATTTTGTCCCAACATTCAGGCAGCACACGCTGAGAGCTCTCTGCTCTGCTCCTCTTCCCTCAGCTTCTCACTTCTGTGCTCTTAGGAACCAAGAGCAAAGTGGAAGTTGTTTGAAATGCCTTCTCCCCAGTAAGGCAACGCTCACCACCATATGCTTTATCCAAGCAATAACCTGCTGCTGTAAGGATGAGAGGTGGAGCACCAGATATTCACTCTGAGAAGGCAAATCTTCATGAGAGCTGAACTGCTCTTTCAACACCTAAGGAGTTTGCTGCTTTCCCAACAGAAGAATAAGCACAGCTATCTCTTGCTGCCCCCTTTTCACTCATTCACTAACCCCGAAGCAAAGCAGCAAAATTGCAGGCTCCAATCCCAATGAAAAGAAGACTAATTACCACCAAGAGACAGGAGTTCATTCCCCCACTGGAAGTAAAAGGACACACCTTTGGAGTGTTTCCCCGAAGGCCTCTTGGGTAATGACTCCTCGATGGAATGTGTTGATGTATGTAGTACATTTTCCAAACTGTTACTGACGCTGTTGATGGGGGTCTCAGACCTTGGAGTGACCTGGAAAGAAAAAAAACAACAAAATTCCAGTAAAATAAACCAAGGGAATGTGGAAACATCACACCTTGCTCCAGAGCAAAACCTCACCGAAGCAAAGGACTCCAAACTGCCTCTAAAACCAAAGGGTGTTACTACTGATATTCCACAAGTAACAGTGCAGGGAAGTTGTTTTAGTTGGTAGCTATTCACAAATCTGGATTATCTTGGCTTAAATCTATAAAGCTACTTAAAGTATAATTCTTTTTTGAACAATAGTCACACAGCAGTCAGTTGGAGAGATACTGCAAGACCCTTAGCCTCTCTATGCTGAGGTTCTTTTCAACAAGAAAACTAGGGGAAAAGAACTCCTGGAAAATATCTTTGTTATGTAGTTCCACACAGGAGTGAATTCCAGTTTAGGGGGAAAAAAAAACAGCTAGTTTTCTTGTCTTGGCCATTAAAAACCTGCTATCACAAAGAGCTGCACACTTAAAATGCCCAAGCAGAAGCCTGCATCAGCAAAAAGCCTTCGTGGCTTAATACATGCCTTCTAAACTGCATTTAGCATAGGAAAACACTTTCACCACGACTTAAACCAACAGAAACAAGCATCAGCGATTAGAAAAGGCAGAACTGAACACTGCCCACTTCAGCTGCTGTCCTCAACAGCTTTCACATTTACTCAGCAACACACAAAACCAGCTCTAACTTGTAGCACGTACAACATCCAGTGCCTGCCTCACGAGCAAGGCAGTTACTCTTGTTTTCTAGGTAGTGAGAAGTGGATGAATGCTTACATCAGTGGTACAGACCACGAGGGGTTTGGTACCTTGAAGAGGAAAGTGTGTTTTAAAGGGATAGCTCAGACTCCCAAAAGCACTCCAGCTAATGCATGGCTTTTTCATTCACCACAGTTTGAACCAACGGGAAATCCTGGTGTCCAGAGATGTCACTAGAATTTAAGATGGATTTTTTAGCCTTCTGCAAATCCTAGGAGAAGAACATGCATCTTGCCATAAAAGAAGTTGTGGTCACTAATACCAGTGACCACAGTGACCCAGCAAGGGAAGAGGCTCACTGGGAACCTGATTACTTGAGATCATGCCATGAGTTAGAACAATTTACACTTAAAACAATGCTTTGCTTGCCCTACCTTAGCTATATTGACATCAATCAGAATACACAATGCGAGCCAAAAATAGTACATCCTCACTCTATACAATTACCTATTGTAAACTCCAGTTTAAGAGTGTTGTTTATAGATTTAGATGAAGTTTAGGGCTGTAGCACAAGCCAAAACCCTGGTCCACTCGACATCCGTGAAATAAAACCTTGTATATGCAAATAAATCCATCCAGAATGATGAGTAGTGGGAGAAAGCAGGATTACAAGTATCTGCTTTCCTTTTCAGCACTGTTAAGTCTCCTTTTTGATCCAAAAAAAAAGAGTCCAGCACAGCTTTCCACTACTAACACACACACAGAGTACCAAGGTTTCACAGGAGAAAAACTAGCCGCGAAACTTCGAGCTCGCAGGGAGGATGGGGAGTAGTTGAAGTCTCCTTGCCAAAGTCAGTCTTAGCAAAGCTTCTCTCTCTCTCCTCTCTCCTGGAGCTCATTAAACTCTCCCTCCAGTGGATTGCTGCTGAGAGGAAGTTCCAGCAGACTGAGCAATGACACCAGCATCCTCCTGGCAATGGGAGATTTCCAAAGAGCAGGCTAGAAAATTCGATCCAGGCGAGACTGTGTTATCCTCAACCACCAGGTTTTCAATATTCAGAACAAACAGCAAATGGAAAAGCTTGGAAACCCAGTAAGAACACGGCCACATGGTTTCAGAATAATCTGTAAGCAAGCCATTTGTCACAAGAGATTGCCTCCAATCTTGCACTCCCTTCTCTCCCCTCTCCTTCCAATAAGCGCCGCGTGCCTTTTGTTTCTACGTCACCTCCAGTGCTCTCCATAAAGATTGAATTGTTTTTATCTCCTCAGTAAAGATTAATTTAGCCCATATGTCTTGACTGACTGAGCTCGTATACTATCTGATTCAGTCGCAGATCAAAGCAAAGCAGCTTCAAATTGGCCTAGAAAAACTGCAAAGCTCTGATTAGTTCCAAATGGAACACTTTGTTAGGGAGCTGCCTGGTGTTCTAACCAGTGCATCTGACTGCTTCAAGCTTTCCTTCCAAATCTTCTGTCAGTTTTTCCACTGACTTAAACATACCAATGCTGCAAAGGTTTGGATTAGGTTAGGAAAAGTAAAATAATGAAAAATGTTTTGCAAATTAGTCTGACTTTCAAAATAGCAATGGCTTTTTTTTTTTTCTTTTCATTTTGAGACTGAGCAAACCAGAGGAAGAAAAAAACCATCAGCTATGAACTGCAGAAGAGGCTGTCCTGGGAGAAAGTCTGGCAAAAGCTTAACAGGAGATGCCCAAAATGGACTTGGCCAAATTTAGCTGTAGAAACTCAGTGTCAGGTAAATCCTGCTCACAGGATCCCCAGTTTGGGCTCAGCACAAACAACTCCAGCGCAGTAGTCACTAAATTCTGACTAAAGAACAAGGCAAGCCCTCTGCTGCAACTGCCCAGAGTTTCCTTAGGTTATTTGGAAATTGTTTTACCAATTAAGGCTCATTCATTTTAACAATTTAGGCTTATTCAGTGACTCCAGAGGATGCAGCACTCCAATGGGTGCAGAAGAGATTCTTCAACTATTTTTACTCTAAATATCTTGTCTGCTCCCTCCATAGCAAAGCATCTGGCTCACAGATGAACTCCCAATTTCCCAGCTCAGAATTTAGCTTCTCTGTTGACTTCTAGGTTAAAGAAATAGCCATAAATGAAAACAACACAGAAAATTCATCACTACCCGAGGCTCAGCCTGAATTCTTCCGTGCCTCATTCTCCACTGTAATAAAGACAGGATCAAAGCAGGTACCAGCTCCTGGAAAGTGCATCCTTCCCATCCAGGGCCAGGCAGAGGGATCACAGAATTCCACCCCAAAGCCCTCCACCCCCAGGAGTTAACCAGGAAGAGAAACAGTTGCTTGGACTCAGGGGTGAAGGACAAAGATTCCAAGGCACCAGAAATCACTGATGGAATTTTAGCCATTACCACATTTTTCCCTTTCCACCTGCCTGCAAATACCATTTTTGTTTTCCACCAGAGCACACCAATTTTCATCTCAGTGTCAGAGCTGTACTAACAGGCATAGATCTTCTTAAAACAGCTTCTGGAAAGCTCTCCAAATGCCTTGATCCATCAAAAAGCACACAGGGGGGGGAAAAATAGTAATAAAAAATAAATCACAGAACAAAACCAGCAGAAGCAGTTATTCCATCAGGTGCTGTTTCCCTTTCGACCACTGCTATCTAGAGGGGTTCTGCCACTCTCCAAGACAGCAGAAATCAGTACAAAAAAAGGTGAATTTGTGAAGCCAGGTTCAGCAACTGGGAGTTTGGCTTCCCACTGATGATGCCCAAGATTTAATATAGCAAAGGTTTTCATAAAAATAACAGGACTGAGAGAAGGTCAAATTTAATGTGGTAAGAATTTTACCAAAACAGCAATTATGTTCCTTTTAAAAATAACCAAGGAGAAGACAGAAAATACATGGTTTAATAGCAAAGTATTTGCTGACTTAGTCTGAAGGGAAGCCAATAGTAAAAATCAACATAGCTCACTACCTGCAGTGTAACATGACTTATAATTTAAGGAAATGCTGTAGGATCTGAGGGAATAAATCACTGATTTCTCTACCTAGTCAGTTATGAAATTTAAGTTTTGCACTACACAAGAAAAGTGAACAAAAAATAAATGCAATGAGTCAGTGAAGTGAGGTGCCAGAGCTGCAGCTAAAAGCCACAGGGAGAGATTCTCCCACTGATCACCCAGGAAAACTTCCTCAGGTGATGTCCAGCAGATGCTACACTGAAGGAGTGCCCCAGATAATTCCTTCTGCCAATACTTGCTTTGGAAAACTCCACTGAAAATAATAATTTGTAATCATAAACTGCTCTCCCTGCTTAAGGCTGATGTAGAGAACATGGAAAAGCATGCTCAGGAATTGGGAGTACTGGGGTGGGGGGAACAGTCAACTCCACTCCTGCCAGGTTCTTATTAGTGACCATCAACAGCAGCTTAGTTTAACACCAAGGTCTTTGACACAGTGCAATCCTGGTTGGAGAAATGCCCCAGGGAAGCTCCATGGCAAGGATACAGCCCTGGCATGCTTAGGCAGATAAGCTGCTATTTCCCAATGCAAGGATAGAACTCAGGTTACCAAATTATTTTGGGGAAAAAAAATACTTGTGAACTCAGAGATCAGTTGCCCAATAGGCCAAGTGAGCCAGAAACAAAGAGAAACCAATGCAAGGACCTGAAACTCTAAATCTACAGAGACTACAAAAGCAAGAGGAGCAAGAATGAGCAAACATCTTCCTCTTCATAGCAAGAAGCCACTGGTGTGCCCAGCTGCTTGTGAAACCATCCCCTCAGGCACCAGTTCTGCATTCACTTACATACTCAAATACCTGACTGCTCTCCCTCTGGAGGAACTGAATTAAAAACTCCTCCTTTTGAAGATCTGGGCTCTTCCACAAGGATATTTAAGACCACACAAAAACACACCCAACTTTTCACATAGTTAAGTCTTCAACTCTTGAATTTACACATTTAGTTGCTTTGCTGGACTGGGACAGAAGACAAGTGAAAGTGTTTGGTTTGTGCTACAAATTCACACAGTTCCAGCAGCCAAGGGCTACCAAAAAAAATATATAAGCACCAACCAAGATGTTCCTCAAGAGCTGCAAAAGGTCCCACACCTACTCTCAGAGGAAGCTGGTGAAAAGGTTTCCATCTTTGAACACCAAGGGTAAAGAGGCAATCTGCAGTGAGATGGGATAATAGATCAGCTGCTTTTGTCCTGGGAGGCTATTACTGGGATGTAATGAGGCATGTGGTACTTAAATGCTCCAGGGCAATCACACACCTACTCCAAAGCTCCATAATAAATTCAGGAGAGCAGCTGGACCCACAAAGTCTGGGTTGTGTTTTATAGACCAAGTCATTTTCACTAAAGACCCTTTGCTTAAAGAGTTGGGAATATAGACTAGGAACTTAAATCTAGCACAGAGGAAGCAGACAGCAATTCCTCTGAGCTGAGTGTTTGTCATTCCAGCCAGAATCCCAAGAAGCAGCATTTGAAAACAACTGGCAACTCCAGTGGTGTGCCAAGATGTGTAACTCACCTCGTGAGCAGAGCAAAGTTGTGCTCTGCAAAGTTTCAGAATTCTTTAATATTAGCCAGGGCAATGTTTTCTGCCACCACTACAGTCTCCAGCAGCTAACTACACCAGCTGCCAACAGGCAGAATACGTGGGATTTGCTGCTGAAAATGATACACTCAACTCTAAAGTGAAATGCTCTCTATAAAAGGCAACAGGAAAAAGCCAAACCCAACACAAAAAAAACCAACAAACAGACAAAAAACCCACAAAGCACCAAGTATTACACAGTAAGGTACAAAACAACAGCCTGTTCCATCTACCTGGTCTTCCAGGATTTCCTGTAGGTTGCTGGACAGATGGAAGTGGAACCAGTTCACTCACACTGTGCTAATTCAAGGCACTTTCAGAAGGCTGGTGCATCAGGGACATTATAAAAACCCAAAGAGATGGCAATAAGGATATTTTATTTTTTGCATCAAAACAAACAAACATAAAAAAATAAAATCTGAATTTTACAACCCAATCATTGAAACCACCTCAAGAATCAACAGGTAACTGCTTATAACCAGACACTGATAGTGCTGCCCTGAGGTGCAGGTATGGCCCTGTTTTGTCACCTGAATGCCACCAAAAGCTAAAAGCAAGGTCACCAGAAGGGCAGGATGATCACCTGACACTTCCCAAGAGAATTCCCAGGGTAGCATGGTCCTATCTGCTATGCCAGCCTTCAGCCCCTGGTGACATCTAGCTTTAAAAGCTTCCTGTGACTGACTTTAGAGTACTCCTGTTGCTGGCATGTGGGTGGGAAATTGTCCCCTGATGGGGCTGGTGCATTCAGGAGGAAAAAGGGTGGTCAAGGAAGAGATCCTAAAGTCTGCTGAGGTATAATCCAAGCAATGACACCAACAAACCTTTCCCTGGCAGAACAGTTCATTGCCACCCTGGTCTCTTCTGCCCCAGTTAAGACTGGCAGAAGTTAGCTGAGAAGTCCCAGATTCACTGAATTTTATTCCTCCTTCCTCAATATCCACTTAAGTAATGGCTTGAGTGTAATAAAACTACTCATGGTGGGGGAAAAAAAAAGAAGACAGTGGAAAAGAACTCCTAATTTGCATGAAAACCACTTACACTCTTGATCACTGTGGCTTGGCAGGTCGTAAATTAAAATTAAGATCTTACTCTTAAGGAATTGATCTTCTTATTTCTGGATCACTTCAGCTATTTACCAAAATCCTGAAATTCAACACTGGCCAGAACACCTGTTAAAAAGTTTATCCCTTCCACTACTTATTAGTGGATAATCACAGCAGTGGGACCAAGAGAAAACTTCTATTTTAGCATGAGGCGAAAGCAAGGAATGAGGATGTTTGCTCATTACAAAACCCATGCAAAGTAGGAGAGATCTGGACCAATCTTTGCTAGATTTAATACCTTCTTCCTATCTAAATAGGGAATAACTTCAAATTGCTTCCATTCTTTTGCCAAAGAGTGAAGTTAAATTGCAGCTGAAGCTCGAGGAGGGTTCTCATCTGGACAGATGAATGAGATCGAGCGTTGCTATAAGAAGATCCTGGGTATTCACAGAAACTCTAACCTATATTTGTGGAATAACATTCCTATATTTGCTGGGTATTAAGAGAAAAAGCATTCAAGAGCAAGTAGTAAAATGAGCATTGCAGTATTTGAATACAGCAGGTGACTAAACCCATCCCCAGACTCAAGTACGGCAGCGCTGAGAAGAAACAAAGCTCTAACACTGCTGGAAAGAGGCAGAACTGCATCCAACAGCCAACTAAAAGATGACAGCATCTCAGTTTTAGCAATTTAAACATCTAAAGGGAATGGATAAATACTTCCAAACAAGGCTGCTGTTCAGTACCTTTGAAGTTAGACACTGGAAGGCTTGTTAGGTGTGGTTAGCTACTCAGGATCTGCAATCAGCTTGAACCCCGATTCAAGGGGCACAGTTTGAAGTCTGGTACAGTTCAAAATGTCCCACACCTTCCAAAGTGACCTTCTAACAGGTATTTTTATTCCAGAGGAGATGAGGCCTGCTTCAGTGGCAGTTAACTAACAGTTACAAGGTAATCAGTAGGGGGAAAAAAATAAAGACTGTGTTAAAGGAGTGAAGTAGAACATGCTCTTAAACAAAAACTTCATTCAGCTGGAGCAAAAAAAAAGGGGGAAAACAGTTTGTGGAAAAAACAACATCATTATTAGCTCAACACACATTTTTTGGCTGCTCTGTCCCTGATATTTGGATGTACAATCCATTTCCCAAGCAAACTAATTCAAGGTTCTTAAATTTAAGTTGGTCACGTAGCAAATATTGCAGGTTTGAGACTGAACCACTTTAGAGGAGCCTTAAATTTCAAACCAGAATATCAGGAAGAAATGAGCCAGAACTGGAAGCCTCACATCCCTTAACTCAGCAAGAGGGGTTGCCTTGAGTACCCAGACTTCAGTCACCTGCAGCAAACAGTGAGGAAAAACAAAAGCATTTGAAGTGGACCCATCAGCTCTGTGCAGTTCCCAATATACAGTCCTCAGTTATTTCACAGTTTGGGATAAGCCTATGGAATGAGCACGGGTGAAAAATAGCATCTTATGCTATAAACTTGAAATAGCCATTGGTGCAATATTTGGAAGCTGACTAGGCTAGAGCCCTCCTTCCCATTCACAAGAGATCAGCCTGAAACAGCCACATAACTAGAGTGTCACTGGCTCTCTTCTTTCCTTTCAGCTGCAAGCAAACTCTGCTCAGCCCTACTATTTATGACCCTGGTTCTGCAGCTGAAGCCACCACCAGATCATCACATGGACTGAGCTGAAGAGCCCTCAGCCAGCTAGCAGAGCAGGCACTGAGGAGCCAAAGCATTATTTGATTTCCCTGTTTTTCCAGGATGACCTCAATGAGCAGATGAAACAACTCCAAGAAATACAAAGTATTCATGAATCTCTCGATTCATGAGTAACTGCTCTAGTTCTAGAAGTTACATCCTGGCTGTTACTAACAGATGTAGACTTCTTGAAAGAGAATTTACCCCATGCAGAGATTCATGTTCTCATGCCTGGATGAGTTCTAGCATCCACGTAGGTCCTAGGATGTTGTTATCTACCAGACACAAGCCTCAGGGCACCCAAGAATGGGTAAACCCATGAAGTTTTCACCCGTAGCAAGAAGAGATGTTCATTGCCACAAGTCATACAGGCCCCAATGGGTTTGTGAGGCCAGGAGACAGTCTGAGACACTTCTGTGGGTCACAAATTCAGCAGGGGCACTTTGCCTACCAAATGTGGACGCACACAGCAGGAGATGTTTGGCTGATGCTTCCAGCTCCCCCTGCTCTGTGAGGAGAGCAGCAGTTTGCAGCTCTGTGCACAGAAATGAGCCTGCAGATGCCAGGCTCTAAGTGCTGGGCAGAAAACCCTTCTCTCTCCTTTGTGGCAAAGGCAAAGACAGCTGAACAGGCATCTTAAGGTACAAACCCAGCCTGCAAACTCAGTTGCATCATTTCCAGTTAAAAACAAGCCCATTATGGTTAATCCCAGAAACAAAAGGTTTTAAAGACCTGGTTTCTCAGGTATATGTCTGGCCTTCACTGGAGGACAACCTGCAGTGTTTCAACTTTTAGAAGCCACACAGCTACCTTTGATTTTATGCATGCAAGTAAAAAAATTGGAAGAATCCACACCTCGAGTCCTGCAAAGGTTGGCACCAAAGCCAAAGGAAAAGAGAGGACAAGCCAAGGGGCAGAACTGATCTTCACAGAGCCCAAGGCAACAGCCTGCTGCAGAAAGGGCAGCACTCTCCCTGCTGAGGACATTCATCTTGTACTATCAAGTAGAAGCCATGAATCTACTCATCACTGCCCTACTCAAAGCCACCTTTTCCTGTGAAGTTACCATGCATATGATCCAAGAAAAACACAAATGAAAGCAAAAAAACAAACAGGCAGCTGTTCTGATCCTCCTCGTGAGCAGCAATTGCAGCAGACAGTAAATGACAACAGCAAAAAGCAGCAGCTTGCATCACTGCCCAACTTTTGAATGCCCCCACCTACCCCAAGCAACTGGAAGAATCTTGATATAAAATTACTGTAAACATTTCAAGTGCTCATCTCTTCACTATTACACACAAATTCTTTTGGAGCAAGTTGGCTGTGAAAGAGATAGGAGGTGAAGATTGCAAGCTCCAATCCTCTGGGAAAAAGCTGTAGGTAATATCAAGTTAGGTCATATTTTAGTAGGACTGCCTAAGCAGAAGAGGCACCTTTCCATTTGCTTCTGCAAAGAGAAGAAAGAGCAGGGTTCAACTTTTTTATTGCACCTCCCTGAATTAATAAATTAAAGTTGTGAGAAATTGGAAGGGACCTGTAGTTATCCAGAAAGCCAGGTAGTCACCCAAGTGTTCCCACTTGGAATGTCAACAGCTAACCAGCCCTGCTCTCAAGGAGCTCCCTATTTACATGCTATTATGCATCCAGCTTCCCAAAGGATCTCAGGACCTCAAACAGTGACCACTTCTCCAGCTCATTCACCAAGGATGAGCTCAAAAACGTTTATGGCTCGAGCACAGAGGAGCAGCACTCACAAAATTCAGGACACAAAGCTGACTTCAAGTACCAGCTTCATGTGGCTCAAGCTGTAGTAAAGCAATGAGAGGGATGAGAAAGTGCTGGCAGCAGGGAAGAAACTCTCCCCGGGGTCTGAGGAGGATGAGGAGCACAGGACTTGGCAGGCAGCAGCCAAGGGCAATTCACTTTCTCTTCAGATGCATTGTGTTTATTATTTTTTTTCCCTAGGTGATGTTACAACACGAGTATTGTTACCACACAACTTGGTAACATCACAGGAGCTAAGTCCACGGTGTTGGAATTTCTTTCTGCATATTTAAACAGAGCTGAATGGAGAAAGATATTGGGTTTTTTCCACTGGCTTCATCCAACTCCTGGTTTAAGCCAAGTACTCTAAAAGTAACAAAATTACCCAGCTATCCACATAAAGGATTTAACAATCTTAGCAAAGGAAATCTTCATCTATTCAAACAAAATGCAAATCCCAGAGCCTGTGAAAGCAAAACCACCTTTTTTATTCCCCCTCAGCTATTCTGTACTTGGCGACCAGCATTCTTCAACACCAGTTTCTTAGGAAAAAAAAACCAATATCTCTATATTTTGAGAGAGATGCTCCTTCAAGGAGTTCAGAAGGGGAAAAAAAAGACAATCATCAATCGACTGTCCTGTATGCCTCACTGCTGGCAGGAAAAAAAATGGTAGGATGGATTCTCCGTCCATCTTAGATTGACATAAATAGTGCCAGAGTTTTTCAGCTACATAAATCCTGAGCTATTTGTGAAGCTTTGAAAGCACACTAAAAAAAATGTTCCTGCCTGCATATTTTTATCTTTTTTTTCTTTTTTTTTTTAACTCATTTTGAGAAAACTCACAGCTCATACACAGGCTTTCCTTTCAAACCTAGGGCCCGTGCATCTTTTGAGCAAGGGAAGTTACAAGCAGTTAGTTATTCCAAAGAAAGCTTTTTCTGGTTTTAATTTTACCCTCCTGCATTCTGCATGAATTCTTCTTTCCATTTAGATTTTATTCACGTAGAAGTTTAAATGGAATAAAGAGGCATTCCCATGCTTTGTTCTTTCCCCTTAAAATGTCAGGAAGGAGCCCTGGTTAAAAATACAGGGAGGGAAAATTAAGAGGAAGCTGAAGTTCAATAACAGTCACCTAAATTTTACAATCAAAGCAGCAGTATTCAAAGAACCAAAAAACTGGAAGGGAATTTGTATTCAGGAGCAGACTGCACACAGATTTCTGTCTCGGGCTGAAATTCAATGCTCAGCTTAACAGAACCTGTAGTGAGCCCTCAGAAACAGCTTTATTCCGGGTCCTACTCCAATGCAGGGATTTTGGCAGCCTCCAGGTTACACCACCTTTCCCAGTATCAGGGTAAGATAATTATTTGCTAACTGAGTCCCTACATCCTCAAAAGCCACAGCCTGTTAACTGATCACATCCACCCGCTTAGCTGGTGCTTAAGTTTGAACTTTAAAGCGGGTTAAAGGCAGTCGGGAAGACAGTTGGGCTGCCTCACTTGTATCGGGCTAAGAGCACTTAAGCGGTCAGTAAGGTACCTAATTACCAACAGCAGCTCCTGAAATGCTCCTGGCTGGCTAATTGCTGGCAGTTGAATGAATGACCAGCGAGTTAGTGACAGGGAACCGCTGCCACCAGGACCAATACCCCAGCGATTCAGGGTGACAGGCGACCACAGCATTTCTTTCAAGTTTCTTCTCTTGTAAATTCAAAGCGTTTGCCGTCGCAGTCCTCTAAAGAAAACCCAGACTCGCTGAGCTGCCTTTGCCACTGGACAGCTACTCCCAAAGCTGATCCTCCGTTCTAACTTCTCCCGGGGAAACTTTTAAACGCGTTTGTTTGTAAATGGAGGGGTATTGCATGTTTGTTTCTCCTACTAAATCACTCGCTGCTCTTTCACTGGCAACACTGTCTCCAAGAGCAATCAATCCACCAGTGCTGCTTGCTGAGCAGCTCGGGAAGCCCTTCCCGTTCTAACATCACCAGCCTGTAACAACTCCAGACATCCCCTCTTTTCACCCTCAGTAGACCATCCTCATCGTCAAGCGAGCAAGTCATCTCTGCCAGTCTCTCAGGATGCCATTTATCACCGGAATGCCTACACTAAGAGAAAGGGCCCAGCAGCAGTGGTGTGCCAAAGCAGGATACCCACCTTATGGCAGCCAGGATACGTTGCCATGGTGTTGAGGGTAGAGGTGCTGGGATTCTTGCTGGTGCTGGCCATGATATTCTGGATCTGGGTGAGCTCTTGCCTCAGCACCTGCTTCTGGTGGAAGCTGAAAGCAGGGTGGTTGGATGCCATCGTGAAGAGCAACAGGAACTCATCCCCTGTGCGGCCCTCGTTGAGTTGCAGCCCATAGTTGTTGATGACGGAATCGATGTGGGTGAG
>VWZY01011561.1:11942-21948 GCA_013399075.1 Chloroceryle aenea | reverse complement strand
AGTCCCACCCATCCCCCCTTGGCCTGTCCCCACAGGCCCTGCTCAAAAGCCTGTCCCCATCAGTGCGCTGGGTTCGGGCAGGGGTGGTGGCAGATGTCCTTGCTGTGACAGCAGCCAAAGCAGGCTGGCTGACAGGCTGGCAGTGCTGCGAGTGTCACTGCCCTCTGCCGATAGACTCCGGCAGGCACAGACGTGGCTTTAAACAGATTTTTTTTCCCATGTTTTGTTTTGTTTTTCGCCAGCTGAAGCCATAAGGGATAGATTTGCCTTTCCCCCTCCTCGATCACCGCCCTCTCTCATCTGTCACCTTTCCAAATTCAAACCACGAGTCAGCCCTGAACTTCCCTTGCCCCATGTCCCCGCTGTCCCTTTCCCTGCGGGGTAGCCCTGGCACGTCCCTTCTTGGCCCCAGAAGCCAGGCAGACCTTCTGGCTTTGCACGGTTCCCCGTGGGGCTTCCTTCAGCGTGAAAATCCACAGTCCCTGCCTGCCAAAAGCGCTTCCCCCACCTCCCTTCCCTTACTCCTCGCCTTGGAAACCTCTGCAAAAGAACCATTCGTGGGTTTCTCTGCCTGTCCCTGCTCCAGCTTTGGCCTGTCCCTCCCTCTCCTGCTCTGCATGGCTGGAAGGATGGGGACATCCTGAAGCTGCAGCCTCCCTGTTCCCACTGTCCCCCATCCCAGGACAGCTATTTGCTTTCAGCTCCTGCTCTGAACTCTTCCTGACTTTAATCTCACCCCAGGAAAGTCAGATTTGGAGCAACTCTACAAAACAAGGATGTGTTGCAATCGTTTTCGGGCTCCTTTTACTTGAGCTAGCCCAGCTGCTTGCCACGGCTGGGTCCAGTTTGCCGGAGCCAACGTTTGCCCCATGCCCAGGGTGCTGCTCCAGCAGCCCAGGAGGGATGTGCAGTAACCTGGAGTGGGGTTGTCCTCTCCTGTCCACAGGCCATTCCAGCTCTCGTCCATGACACGATGTTCATTTACTCTTTGCTGCAGCCAAATCGCTTTACAGCTGGAAAGGAAAGTCTGGAAGTGTTTACTTGGCGATTCCAGTGACATTCCTTGGGGTGTTTTCACATCATATTGCTCCTCTCTCTGCCTTTGGTTGATATTCCAGTAACCAGCCAGATCCATTTGAAATGCTCCAGGAGAAAGCCTGAGGAAGAAGCAGAATGTGCACGAGTATTTAACAAACGCAACTGAACGTGCACGAGTATTTAACAAATATGAATGTAAAGTTCAGTGTTTCTTTGTGACAGCTGAAATTCACTGTACAATTGGNAAAGGTCCTTTCCCACCTAAACCAGGCTGGGATTTTCTGTTTCTGTAACTCTATGAATTTATGATTCCATGATCTCAGCTTGGGCAAGAGAGCTAATGTCCCCTGCCCCACCTGCCAGCCCCACGCTTCTGTGCAAGCTTCCATCACCTCCGTGTTGCGCTGCGCTCTGGATTTACGCGCTGGCTGCGATTTCCTGAAGAAACCCACAAATAACTTCTGAGTGACAACCAAAATGAGAAAATTGGGATTGGTTGACGGGCAATTCATGACTAGAGAAAGAGATGAAATTAGCTGAATGAACTGTTCATTATGCATTATTCAGGCAGCTGTACTAATTAGTGCCTTAAGGACTGTTCCTGTTCCCACTGCAGCCAACTCCAGAACTCCTTTTGATTGCAGTGGGAGCAGGATGGAGCCCTCAGAGAATGGGCCTGGTGCCTGATTCCTCTGAAATGCCTTTTTTTTTTGCCTTCTTCTACTATTGCTTATTGATTGTTTGTGTCTTCTATTGAAAGGGCTCCTTCTAAAACGTCCTGGATGACGAACAATTAATCTGAAGAAAAGCAATGTACCGCCAGTCCCAGAGCTTGTGTCTTATGCCTGATGTGTTCTCTGGAGGGGAAGGTTTTTCGTGTCTTCTTTTGCTTTGTTTTTATCCAGACTAAGTGGTACTGAGGAGCACAGGAGCTTGAAAGCCCTTTGGAAAACATGAATCCATCCAGAAATGTCACAAGGGCAGAGGGTGCAGTAATTAAATGTTTGCTCTCTGAGCCCAGAACTTGCTACTGGGCATTTTATTTTTTTCATTTTCTTGTTTTTCTCTAGAAGGATAACGTTTGTGATGTTTCTTTCCCATCCCAAAAGCTCCTGCAGAGCAGTTTGGCTCTGAATGTGGCAACATTAGAGAAAGACATCAGACTGGTGCACGCGTCTCTGTCAGAGCTGCCTCGTGGAAGACTCGGCTCAGTAGCCGGCGGCTCTGTCCTGCTTCCTGATTTATAATGCATGATACCGTCTGCATTGATCTCTCCATCAGACCACTGGTGTTACCAGAACAACGTGCTTTAAATCTCCCTTTTCTTACTCTGGGTGAGCCAACACCTTCGGGAGAAACAAAACCTGATTCTGGTGTTGCTTTGGGGGGTGGTTGGAACTGCAAGAGGGAGATTGAGAGTGGAGAGCAGGGAGAGATTGTTGGTGCTGAGGGTGGGGAGAGCCTGGCCCAGGCTGCCCCGAGAGGTGGTGGCTGCTCCATCCCTGTCCCCATTGCAGGGGAGGTGGCCGGGGCTCTGAGCACCCTGCTCTGGGTGCCCTGCTCCCTGCAGGGGTGGGGATAAGATGTCCTTTAAAGGTCCCTTCCCACCCAAACCAGGCTGGGATTCTATGGTTTACTGCAATGTCATTTTGCTTCCTCTTTCATTCTGGGTTGCAAAGCCAACTGATGTGGAGAGGCACAACTTCAGACCATCATCCATAGAATCTTTCCAGCTGGTGGTGAGGCCACGGAGAACGCTGTATGACCTGATCATCCTCCTGTGTGACCTACTCTAGGTGACCCTGCTCTGGCAGGGGGGTTGGACTGGATGAGCTTTCGAGGTCCCTTCCAACCCTTAACATTCTGTGATTCTGTGAACCCAGGACAACGTTCAAACCCCAGGTTGAACTTGAAGGGATCACATTAAATGAATTACCCCAGTCTCACTGCAGAGCCTTTCTGTCCTCCCAGCCCAAGGCAGAGGTGTCTTCAGTGGGCACTCTGTAGAGAATTGCTGGCCAGGCAGCAGCTTCCCATTTACACACAGACACGTGCCAGTCATGCCTGAATTTCACCCGAGTGTCTCCATGTCACAACAGACCTCTTTATTCTCCTTTTTGGGTCCCTCAGCAAGCAGCAGCACTGCAGCTCCATGGGGCTGTTGGTGGGTTTCTGCCCCAGCCAAGGTGGGGCTGATGGTGGGTTTCCTTCCCAGGAATTCAGTACAATTGCCTGCCGGGCAGAGAGCAGAGGATGTCCCACCAGCTCAGCCTGGAGGAATCTCCACAGCCCCACTCTGGGCTTCTCTCCACAAACTGCCTAAAATGGATATAAAGGAGCCTCAGAGTGGAATTTATTTTCTTCCTCAGATCATCCTTAAAATAACAAACAGCAGAAAACTGGTGACACGCAGTACATCTGTTTGAATAACACGGACCTTCTGTCTGTAATAGAGGAAACTCCAAATAACTCTTTGATTTGTGTTTCCTTTCTTCTCCTTCCTCATCTCCTCCTCCTCACTACTGTATACAAATCTGTTCTGCAAGCTCCAAACCACCAGTTCTCTCTCCCCTGACAGGCTTGGGTTTATGCCATGTGATAGTTATTTAATTTCCTCTCTGCTTCTAACACAGCTAATATTTATCTTTCCTTATGGCACCTCGTCTTTGTTTATAGGCTGATGTCAAGGGGTAAGGACAGCACTTCTTTAGATCCAGCAACCCAAATTCCTGCCCTCTGACTGCCTCTCATGGAATAGCATCTTCCTCTGCAGGCAGCCCCGTGGCAGCCAACAGTCCCAGTTCAGATGAGCAATTAGGATTAAAATACCTGTTTAAAGTTAGCACCCGGAGAAGTCCCTTCCTAAATAGGGCTGCACTCTAAAGCCCAGCCAGGGGGGTCACTGGGGTGACCAGCAAGGTTCAACAGGCACAAGGCTGGTAAAACCTGGCCGGGTGTTGGCTGCTGAAGTGCTTCCCCAGAAACAGGGAGGCTGTGAAAACAACAGCTCAATGGCCATTTCTTCTCCTTCTTTTTTATTTTAAGGTGACTGTTGAAACACAGAGTTTAAAGGTATGGAAAATGGAGATGCCAAGGCAGCGTTTGCACCATCCGAGGGCAATCGATCCGGCCCTTCAGAAGGGGCAGGATTGTACCAGGCAGCACATCTCATCGTTTTTCCTTTGTTCAAAGCTCAGCTCTAAAGTCAGGAACCATCTTTTCCTCGTTCCATTTGTTTCCTCTCAGCGCTGATCCTTTCACTTCGTTACCACGGGTGGGGTTTTTTTTTTAAAGCCCTCGTAGCTAATATCACAACTATAGATCTGAGGTTTATTTATAGCCCTCAACTCCGCAGAGAGCTGTGTGTCTTGTTGCTGTGGTAACTAGGCTTCTAAAAGTAAAAGGATTTGAAAGGGATTTGAGAAGAGACCTGCTGAATTTGAGTACTCACGTTCACTTCCACAGGTCTGTGTTCAACCGTGCCTTAAACTGACGGGTGAAATACATCTGAAGGGCTCAGCCAGCCCTCAGGGGATACAGGTCCTCTGAGCTTTGCTATGATCTGGCACTTTGCAGCCTGGTTTTTCCTCTCTGGTGTGAGACAAAAGATGAGCAGGTGGCTATGGGGGTGTCAAACTCTTGGTGCCAGCAATGGCATGTTTACCGAGCTTGGGGCAGTTTGCTTTTTTTCTTTCATTTTCATTGGGTTTGGGGAGCCTTTGGCCAAGGGAAGCATCACTTCACGTGCTGCTAAGTTTGCAAATCCCTTGCACTTTGAGATTGGCATGGGTCAGTGTTTCCTGATGTGATCAGTGTGACCTGACCTAGGTGATCCTGCTCTGGCAGGGGGAGTGGACTGGATGAGCTTTCGAGGTCCCTTCCAAGCCTGAGCATTCTGTGGTTCTGTGATTTTGGGATTCTGTGATTTGGGGATTCTGTGTTTCTGGGATTCTGGGATTCTATTACTCTGTGATTCAGTGATTGATTCTGTGATTCTGGGATGATTCTGTTATTCTGTGATTCCTGCAAATCAGGTTTGGCTCTGTTAAGCAGTTATTGAAATGATTTCATTTATCTCTGGGTATAGCATGTAGAAGACAAGAGCGCAATCAATGGGTCGGGTCCTGCTTGTCCTCTGCATCCTCCACTGTCAGGTCAGCGATGGGCAGGCTCACCCTTGGCAGCAACCCTTGTTATACCTGGGGCAGGGATGTCCCTGAGCCTCCAGTCCTTCCCCACAGCCCATCTAGGAATCCTCAGACCAAAGCCAAACTCCTGCCTGAGATGCCAAAGGGCGGCAGCGTGATGTCCCCTGCGCCCGGCCGTGAGCTGCTGTGTGAGGCTGCCAGGACATCATGGGAACACTGTGCTTGCAACCCCCCAGGCTTTTTCCATGCCTCTAAATGTCAGGTATCCCCCACCAGCCCAGGGGACATATCTTTTGAGCCAAAGGGCTGCGTGCAGATCTTCTCTGGCTATGGGTGTCACTTTCTAGTGAATAAAAAAGCCAAAGCCCACCACTTAAAATTCAAGCAGTAATTCTGTTTACAAACCAGCTCCAGAACCATGTCTAACCTGGGCAGAGATTTGAGTTGTTTCCAGACCAAAGAGCTTGGAAAAAATATCCTGGAAAATGCCACCCTTTCGATGCAGCTGAGGGAGAGGAGGGGGAAAGGGAAGGCCAGGTGATGTAACGTGCCTAACCCACTAGCACGTGTCTTCGATTCACAAACAAGGCCTAAAATGTCATAGCTGATTAGCTACTGCCTTGCATTTCCATAAGCAAAGCAACAATCCCTGGCTTGCAGGGCTTGGGGAGACCATCACCAGGCAGCTTCTCCCTCCCCAGAGCAGCCTTGACATTTGTTCAGCACATTGCTCCGGGTCCGTGCGGACACGGTGCGTATCGTGCCTGGCTAGGAGTTAGTACCATGATATTAGATTAAAAATAGCAATGCAGGAGCCAAGACTCACAGGCCCAGGGAATGGTAATTCAGTGACTTATCTTTTCCATTAGAGGGTGCCAGGAACCTACTGTTGCTGCAGACCCCAGAAATCATGGAAAACGTGACTTTGTCCTGTGCTTTCCAGGACCCGGTGAATCCCTGCCCATTTTGGGCACCCAATCCTCGTACTGCCCAAACCAGACCAACTATAGTAACTTGATGGCCAAGCTGGAACGTGGATGGGGAAGAGCTGATGTGGCAGCTGTAAATGAAAAGCACATCAGCAGGTGACAACCCACAGCAAACTCCCTGAGGTGAAGCCTTCCTCACACTGCTGTGTGAACAGGAGCATCGCTTGGGGATGGGAGAGGGCTTTACTGGGATGCTTCCCAGCCCCTCAACTGTGAAATGTCAGGGGTCTCTCCCGGACCTCATCTCCACAGTGGGTGTTTTACAGGACAAAGGTGTGTTTGGAAGAAGTGAACGTGGAGAGCATGGGTTCTCCAGGCTGCCGAGGGATTCTGGGCACTGTTTGAATGAGAACAGGAAATTCTCATTAAAAAACCCCAAACAAGTATTGACCACAAAAAGGGAAAGCACAGGGAGTAGCTCTAGCAGAAAAAAGTAGTTTGTAGACTATCACTTGTCATGCTCTAGGTCTAGTGGTGAGGACAGGCAGTAAAGGATGGGGTCCCCATCTTCTAGTCCGAGTCTGCCAAAAGTCACCCAACCTCACCTACCACGTCATCCCAGTTCCTCTTCAGGGTGCAGCTGCAGCACTGCTGCTAACACGTGGAAAAAGCAAGGTGAAGCCTTGGACTAGGAGGTATCTTTGTCCTTGACCTGTCTCTGCATGGTACAACTCTGGGGAGATCTGTCCCCCCTCTGCCTCTCCTCGCAGTGCTCTTCTGGAGCACGTGGCTTTCTGGTGGACAAGTCAACTGGAAGGGTATGAAGGTTTTTGGGGCAGGTGGATGGAGAACAATAGGTAAGAGCAGTGATGGGAAGGGAAAGGCAGCGTGTCTAGCTCCCACAGCTCAGCTCTGCTTGGCTCTGCGTCACGTGCTGACAGCTTTTCCTGTGGACCTCAGCCAGTGTGGCTCAGGGTTTGGAGCCGTCTGCTCCTGTCCCAGCCACAGTGGGTGATTCAGAGCAGATGGGATGAAGGGCTGACCCCGAGGGCCACCGGAGAGACTGGTCTCTCCTTTCCTGATGGGGATGTCAGCATAAAGCAGGAGTAGCAGTGTCTTGACCAGGGGGGTGAGGGCTATGGCAGCAGCCAGCACATAGCCTGCTTTCTTTCCCCAGCTCTGGGAAGAAGCTGGTCCTTTTGGACTCAGAAGTTAACATCATGTGCTGGCAATTATTTCTAGCTGACAGACGAAAAAATAGAGGTGGTGAAAGAGCAAGTGACTTGCCTGAGAGGGCAGTTTTTCAAGAGACCCATGGGGTTTATTGCAATAAACCACCAAGTGCTGGTGTTTGCTGGGGCCCTCATCTTGGTCATGGTGGTTTCCCTGGTGTCTCAAGGATGACAGTTCACATGCAGAGCTCAGATGGATCTCCATGAGCAGCCCATCTCCAGCTGCTCCCTTACTTCTGTGGCCAAGGGACAAGAAGAAACCCTGCTCCCAGATCTCCAGTCCCTCTCATACCTCCGAAGCACTCTGATTTCACGGGACGGGAATAGCACATTGCCGAGCTGCAGCCATGTCCTCCTGGAAAGAGCCCCCCGAAGGATGGGGTCAGCTTACATTGCTGGAGTGTTTGAGCTCCCAAAATGATCCCGAAGCATTTTGTGGAGTAAATATAAACCGGAGGTATCTGGGGAGGAGCATGGGGTGGGACTGATGGCTCAGAGCGGCGCAGCTCAGCAGTTTAGGGACAGAAGGGAAAATATTCCCAACATCTGACTACATGGGAGGGAGTGGAGGCCGGCAGAGCGACTGGCAAATCTGGGGCTTGGCCAAGAAAACAAACATAAGAAATACTTGAGAGTGATAAAAATCATGGGCAGCCTGCTCTCGTTTGTAAGAGGTCTTTTGGGGACACCGGGACGGCCTCCTGGTGCAGACGGAGCGAGATTGCAGCCCCCTTCTAACTCGTGGTGAAACCTTCACTGACTTCAGCTGGGCCAGGATTTCATTTCAGAAGGTTCTGGGGTTTTTTTTACCCAGGGAATGATTTCCCTCTTTTGGGACATGCCCCTCTGCCCAGCGGGGAAATCAGGCTGTTCCAGTTTGGGAGGTTTGTACACAGCCTTAGGAACAGATCCTGTGTGGGGCCGAGTGCTGCCAGCATGGCAGTGGGAGCAGAGGATGCTCTGCAGCACTCCAGAGCTCCGGGCAAGCACGAGGGATCAATATATCCAGAGCTGAAGCCCAAAACTGAGTGCTCAGCAGCTCTGGTAATCAGTTGGGTGCCTGCATGTGGCTTGAAAGCCAATTTCTTCCAGATTTTCACTTTCAACAAATAACTTGGAGATTTTTTTCCTCCAGAGTTTCACTTGGGTCCCTTAAAAGTCCAAACCCCTCTATGTTCTTCAGTTTCCTCATGCAGATGGGAGGCCCTGGGACATTTGAGCTGACTGAGAATTTGGAGCAGGTATTTGTTTGACACTGACTTGCAGTCTGAGACCTTCTCCAGAGCAAACCAGCCAAAATTCACAGGCGCTTGAAAATCCTGGTGAGAAGTGAATGAGATGGGAGACAGGGAAGAGAGCCACCAGCTCTGCTCCTATCAGGGAGCTCTGTTCATTCTGTGGTGTCTGGGATGAGTTTCAGTCCAAATCCAAATTTTCCTGACTTTCAAAAGAGCTCTGAGCTGGGATTTACCAGCACCAAGTGCTCCTGGGACCAAGGTGTCCATTTCATCACCGAGAAAATTCCAATACCTGATTCTTCCTCATCCTTACCAAGCTTTGTTTGTGCCTGGAGTGTCTCTTGCCAGTGGCAGCTGAGTTAATCTGGTGGTTTCGAATCCTTGTGGCTTGATTTCTAAACATCTCGCTGTTCTAGGGCGATGTTCCCTTATCCCTCACCCTTTCTTTGCCTCCAGGATCATCCCATGTTAATAGGTACCACGTAATACAGTCTGCTCTTAACTGCTCCTGAATCCCACTTGCTGATTCTTGAGGAAGATCTTGAAACCCCAGGAATCTGGCTTTTGAGTCTCGTGGAGGTTTGTTCTGTGGAGGTTGGTTTTGTGCTTTTATTATTTTATTTTTTATTATTGTTTTTACTTATTTGTGACTTTTTTTTATACACAACAGATGAAATATGTAGGATTGTTTCATACTCTGGCTTTCAGAGTCTCTTGTATTTAAAGAGTCTAGACACTCCATTCCAGACTGCAGAGTGCATCTGCTTAAACCCCCTACGAAACAGGCTGCGAGAGGGAAACCTTGTTCGCAGAACAACATCAAATATGGGATTAATCCTTCCATAGCTGTTTACCTGAGCAGAAAAAAAAAGAAAAAGAAAAAAGAAAAAGATCCTTGAGCACCCTTGTGTGACAGATTTCATAGGAAAAGAATATGAGTAATGTCAACTTTTTTACATCGCTGTGTCTTCGAGACATCTCTTTGTTGGTATGAATTATGAATCGCTATCGCTGCAGTCCAAACAATTCTGGGAACTGCTGCCACTGGCTTTCTGAACACAGGAAAACACGCTGTCCTTACCGGTTGCAGTGCTCAAAGCGTTTCCAAACATTCATTATTCACAGAGAAATTTGTACATCAGCATCTCCATTAAACAGAAAGCGTAGCTGCTTCTTTCTAATCGGGTGCCAAACGACTTCATTACTTGGTTAATTCCTGAGTGTCCACAGTTTGGAGCTCAATGTTTGGCTGAGCTGTTGCCTTGGCAAAAAGTGTCGTTGGGTGCTGCCTCAGTTTCCCCATTGGTTTAATCTGATGTTGGTATTCAGTGCGTTGGGAGCTTGAGAGGATAAAATAAAATTAAATTAAATTAAAATAACCCTAAACCAAGACATTTTGGCCAATGCTTACACAGTCACAG
>VWZY01011560.1:93108-109698 GCA_013399075.1 Chloroceryle aenea | reverse complement strand
CTCGGGTGAAATAGGGAGCAGAAAAGTCAAGACAAAGGACAGGGAGGGCTCACTCACCAATTATGGTCATGGGCAAAAGACAGACCTGACTCGGGGAAATAAAATCAATTTAATTTAAACAACAAAACGACCAGCAATTTACCAAGAGTATGACAGCGATAAATACAACTGGATTTTAAAAACACCTTCTCCCCACCCGTCCCTTCTTCCCTGGCTCCACTNTAGAGAAAGAGACTCCACAGCCTCTGGGCAGTCTGTTCTAGTGGTCTGTCACCCTCACAGTGAGGAAGTTTTTCCTGTTTAGGTGGAACTTACTTGCTACCATTACCTCTTGTCCTATCATAGGGCACAACTGAAAATAGACTGGCCCCTTCTACTTGACACCCACCCTTCAGATANTGCTACTCCTTCCTCTTGAGGGGGAGAACTCCTCACAGTCCCCTTGCTGCAGTGTGGCATCCCTCCCACAGGACACAGTCCTCCATGAGCTTCTCAGCTAGCCTGGATCTCTTCTGCAGGCTGTAGTCCTCCCAGTGATGGACCACTCCAGAACGGGCTTTCCTCAGGGTCACAGACCTCTTCAGTATCAGTCCCCTGCTCCAGTGTAGTGTCCTTCCAAGGCTGCAGGACAGATTCCGTTCANTCCTGCTCTGGCATGGAGGTTGGATTCGAATGTTAAATTGTCCCAAGTATAGCACATTGGCAACAACATTTTAAAAAGATTTTTAAAAGCATTCAAGATTGTGTCAACGTCTGGGAATTAAATAGGTCTTAGGATGTTTTTTTGTTGTCAGGTTNTCTTTCATGTCCCACTCCTCTCCCAAATAAAAGAACTTGCCCAATAGGTTTTTCTCCTCTTAAATATGTTAACACAGAGGTGTTCATTGGCTTAACCTTGGTCGGGGATGGGACAAATTTGGAGTCAGGGGAACTTCTCAAAATTTCTTGGAGGAGCCACATNTTTTTTTTTTTTTCTTCAGAGAGCAAAAGAGGAAGCCGTGCAAAAAGAAGTGAAAGTGAAGCTTATTACTGATTCTGTGAATAATTTTATAGCAAAGGCTCCACCTGCAGCCCATGAGGCTTTGAAAAAGGAGCTTGATGTTCTAATTACCAGCTACCAGCGACTCTGCAGCAGACTGAATGGAAAGTGTAAAACTTTGGAGGTTAGATATCTTGTCAGTCATTGTATTTATAGGCCTTCTAACTGCAAAAGTAAGGTAGAGAGCAAAAATACATTATTTTATGGGATCGTGAGTAGCCCAGGTGTCACAGTTTAAGCCCACCGGCCAGCAACAAAGCACCACACAGCTACTTGAACACTGCTCCCCCCTCTGGTGAAATTGGGAGGAGAAAAGTCAAGACAAAGGACAGGGAGGGCTCACTCACCAATTATGGTCATGGGCAAAAGACAGACCTGACTCGGGGAAATAAAATCAATTTAATTTAAACAACAAAACGACCAGCAATTTACCAAGACTATGACAGCGATAAATACAACTGGATTTTAAAAACACCTTCTCCCCACCCCTCCCTTCTTCCCTGGCTCCACTCTACTCCTGGTTTTCTTTGCCTCCTCCCCTCCAGCAATGCGGGGGAGCAGGGAATGGGCATGGCATTCAGTTTGTCATGTTGTTTCTGCTACTCCTTCCTCTTGAGGGGGAGAACTCCTCACAGTCCCCTTGCTGCAGTGTGGCATCCCTCCCACAGGACACAGTCCTCCATGAGCTTCTCAGCTAGCCTGGATCTCTTCTGCAGGCTGTAGTCCTCCCAGTGATGGACCACTCCAGAACGGGCTTTCCTCAGGGTCACAGACCTCTTCAGTATCAGTCCCCTGCTCCAGTGTAGTGTCCTTCCAAGGCTGCAGGACAGATTCCGTTCAACCATTGATCTCTAAGGGCTGCAAGGGCTCAGCCTGATGTCTCACCATGGGCCAAAGGGGAATGACAGTATCCCTCCTCACCTCATTCTTTCCTGACCTTGGTGTCTGTGTAGTTGTCTCTTTCATGTCCCACTCCTCTCCCAAATAAAAGAACTTGCCCAATAGGTTTTTCTCCTCTTAAATATGTTAACACAGAGGTGTTCATTGGCTTAACCTTGGTCGGGGATGGGACAAATTTGGAGTCAGGGGAACTTCTCAAAATTTCTTGGAGGAGCCACATCTGTAGCCCCCTCCCCTGCTACCAAAAACCCACCAGACACAAACCCTATACACCAAGGCTTTATGAGGCGTATGCCAAATACCACATGGTATGAGCCATATATCTAAATCTTTTTCAGAGTTGTATATGCTGGAGAGTCATATTAGAAGAGAAGCCTCAGATGTGGGTTTAAGAAGGATACAGAAATGGCAGCTCCAAGTTCTTATCCCTCATGAGATTAAGCCAAGTATCTGAAGCCAAATATCTGGCTTCTGTAGCAACGCTATGACATAGTCTTCATCAGCTGCTCTAGGCTTCTTCCACAGCTAAAAATTTTGGTTGAATGGCCCTAAAACTGTACAAGTGGTGTTATTTCAGCATGAAGACAGCATTGAGCTTCTGGTAAACTGAATGTGCCTCACACATTTTGAGTTGATCCTGCCATTTTGTCCAACTCCATTACGGATTCCTGCCATAGGACTATTTTTATACTATACAGTGGTCACAGTGAAATAGACATATTTTTTTTGTTGTGAACTAAATTACAGTAGCTAGCTTCATACAGGATAATTATATACCTGAGTAAAATCTATTTCCTCTAAATTTCACTGTGGAAAATTGTATAGTCTAAACTGATAATTGATATTTTCCCTGATCATTGAAGATGTTCTTGCATAATGATATCCCTCTGTAACCTCTTCCATTTGATATGACCAAGATAGATGAGAAGGATTGTACTCTGGGGAAATTGATCTACAAGTAGACTGATGTGTCTCAATAACATTAGTTTAATTTCTACTAACAAATATGGAACAATTAAAAGGTTATTTATGAAGAGTTTAATGTTTTACTTGTGTACAAAGTGCCATTTTTATCTATTTATGTATTTTGAGGCACTTTAAAAATAAAATATTAGACAATAATTTAATTTTGCAATATTATGTTTCATATGCTTGCACTTAAGTGGTTTATAAATTGCATTAGATGTGATGTAGAATTAACTTCTTTAGAGATTTCAGTCAGACTTCTTGAATGCTGTGGATTTGGAGGTTTTTATGAACTGTTGCTTTAAGTAATTAATGTAGAGAACATATAAACAACCTAACTATATCCTGTAATAGACATAAACTTCTAACATGATTCTTTAAAAATTCTGATATTTTGTTTTTTATATATTACAAGAAAATTTTACAGAAAAGCATATGAAGTCGATAATTCATGAGACAGAAGATTCAAGCTGTGTTTTGCAGAAGTGTTCTGTTTTTCATATTATCTTTTGTGGGTTTGCTCTGTTTAATCAAAATGGTTTTTGTTGTGTATTATATTTATTTGGAAAATACAAACACTGGTAAATAAAATCAGCTACATGACTTCATAACTATAGAACATCAAACATTGTTTGAATGAAGCATGCAATGTTTCCAATATTTTAGTAAGTGAAAGTTAGCTGTGAGATTTTCAATCTCAATAAACCCTTTATTCTCCATCAGGAGGTCTGGGCATGTTGGCGTGAACTATTGTCGTATTTGGATGCAGAAAATAAATGGTTGTGTGAAATTGAACTGAAACTCAAGGCAACTGAAAATATCCAGGGAGGTGCAGAAGAAATTTCTGAGGCTCTAGATGTAAGTGTTAACTTAAATAATATCAAATCACACATTGTACTGCAGCTCTATTCATTATCATTTAACTTTTATTCATGGAACCTTTCATGTTTGCAGAAATTAAGTTAATACTCTTAGTAGACCAACCTACAAAATGTTATGTTGATAATGCATTTTTGCTGTTGAACTTCATCCATTCAGATATTCAAACAAATGTTTTGGTTTTAAGTATACAAATGCTACCATTGAACTCATTGGGTATAGTCCACATTGATAAAAACAAATACCCAATTTATTGCTTTGAGAAAAATCTTTGCAGTATAAAGTAGTATAGAACATCTGTTATCAAGACATGGGACATAGATATTTTTCTTTTCTCTCTTTGTTTATTGTGTATAAAATATGATGCTTCTTACATTTTTAAGGTGAATTGTGATTGCTCTGTAGAGTCTTATTTGCAGAAAGGAAAGCAAACTACTTTTTTGACTTTGTTTCAGTCTTTGGAACATTTGATGAGACATCCAGAAGATAATCGCAATCAGATTCGGGAATTAGCTCAGACTCTAACTGATGGTGGAATCTTGGATGAACTGATCAATGAGAAACTTGAGAAGTTCAATACTCGATGGGAAGAACTTCAGCAGGAGGTATATTTAATAACTGACTCATCCTCCCATTAAACAGCTGACCGTCTAGCACTGTGTTGTCAACACTGTTTTGGTCACCAGTCTAACAACAGCAGCATATAGGCTGCTGTGAAAAAAGGAACTCCACCACAGCCAAAAACAGTAGAATAGGTAACCCTAGAATTCCAACACTGAAGTGACCATCTAAGTGGATTTAATCTTCAACTGCATATTTAGAGATGCTTTCTTGGACAAAAATCTTACTGAGAAGCAAACTATTTTCAAAATTAAATATAAGAGTAACATTCTCTTAAGGACCTATTATTTACTGAACAATAAATAAGAGCCTTTCTATCAATGTAAGATTTTATAAAGAGACTTCCATATAGAAACTAGTTGAGCAGAGAGTCACATCTAGTAATATGCTAGAATAGCAATCTTTACCATAGGTTCCATGAAGAAAATTGTACTAATTTTTTGACAGATCCAGTGCTATAGTGTACTTTTTTTTCTGGAAAATGTGTTGTCAACTGTGATACTTGTGTGTGAATATTTACTTTCAATAATAGGAGTTTGTTTAATATATGTTTGTGAGCACATTAATAGAGATGTGTATTTGTATAATGTCAGGACCAAACAGAATTCACCAAAGAATTACAAGACAACCAAAGGGTATATAAGGAAATAGATCAACTACTAGCAGTTTACTGGTAACAAAGATGGGGATAAACTCTAAGTACTTAAAGATAGAACAACCTTACAGGACAGAATAACAAGGCAATTAAGTTACAGAAGTATTCAGTACAAATACATAAATGATATTTATGGAGAACTTCTGACTTCACATTCAAAATTGTAAATTTTGAGGCAAGTCTTACTCTTAAGAAAGAAGATCTTGGTCGTTATGAAGAGAAATATCAGGAAAATATCATCTCAGTACTTGGTAAAGATCAGGAAGGAAATATTAGGGAAAAACACAGACTTAATGAGGGAAACAGACTCCCTTCCTATAATTGGAATCAGAATGTGTTCAAAGATAAGGTACAAAGACAGTCCAAAGTTACTCAGTTTCAGCAGCATAAATGGTGCACAAATGAAGATCTTGAGAAACTGTGTCAGAGTGGTAACAATCTACCATGACAATGATAATATTTTTGTTCCTTTCATGATGCTTCAAGTGTACTTGTTCCTGAAAACAGTGAAAATGAAAACTCTACAGTAAAAACTGAGAGGTCCTCAGTTCTTCTGAGATTAAACTTGAAGACTGGGGTGTAAATGAGCCTGGTTCCCTCTACTAACTAGAGGAATTCTGCTTCTTGGTATCTGCTATTTTTTTCCTGAGCTGGAGGAGAAAACTGGAATATATAGAAGGCTTCCAGTGTGTGAAAACAGGGCTTTAAAATAGTCTTGCTGAGTAATGGATGAATACTATTCAGTCATTTCACTAATAGACATTAAATCAATTCCTGCCAGCTGCAGGGGTTAAATGTGGAAAGTACAGCATAAAGATGTTGTGTGAAATTCTGAAGACAAATTGGATGAATATATGAGGAAAATATTTCTAGAAACTTTTTCAGTGCTTTCTATTTTAGTTTAAATATAGACAAAAAGCAGGAGGAGGAAGACCCCTGCTCATATTTAGTTATCAAACATTAATGGTGAGATCAGTATAAAAGAATGAAAGAGCTGCAAAGAAACTTTTTAAATCACCACTTCTTTACTGTATGTTGTCTACAAAAGAAGTTTAAATAATTTTTACACTGAAATCTCACACCTGTTTTTTGTTGATACCTTGTATTGAATTTTCTGTACTGTGTGTGTAAGCCCTGTTGAAATCCAAACAGCATGGATTCTCCTCTCATAAAAATACATTGCAGGTACATAACAGTATTCAGCTGGCATTCAAGGTCACTTCTACTTCAGACATACCAATAGGCTATCCTAATATGGTTAGGTTATTTATTTTTATTTGAATAATTGTGCAGTAGTTACCAAGACAATAACCTCATGGAGGCAGAACCTGATATATGAAATATTTATTCACTACTAATAGAGCAACCAAACCACTGCCAATTGAATGATGCTGTAAGACCATACAGCATTGCTACTTAGAGAGATAGATAATGGCTTTATGTCTGTATGCCTTATCTTCTTTAGTTTTGAACATCTGGGCTGATCTATAAGAAACATATACCTATATTTCCTTTTCAAGGACTGATTCACTTACAACTCTGTTATTGGATCACTGTTGCCTGAAGAACTTCAAGCTATATTGCAAGTGGCTATCATTCCCTTTAAGGCTGAAAGTAATTTACATCCTGTCCAGCAAGCTGCAGAAATGTCAGCTAGCTATTCTTGAGATTATGCTTGTAAAAAAATTGTACAAAACATTATTGTTCAAGTGGGCTTTACACTAGATTCAATTATAATTTTGGGGACTGTTTCATAATTTCTTTTAGGACTCTTTTTAGGACTCTGAAAGGATAACCTTTTGTTTCTTTCAAAGAGCACACATTCATCATTTGACACAATTTTGCTCTTTAGTTGTCCTCTCAAGAGGAGAAAAAATTCTTCCTGCCCCATCTCCATGTGATTGCTTTGAAGGCTGCTAAGAGAGCTGATTTTTCAAGTTCTGAGTTGCTATCTGTCTGCAGTGATAAGTCCTCCTTGGTATAGTTTGCAGTTTTGAAATACAGTTTATCAAGGATAATATCATTTTATGACTGAAAAGTCAAATATTTGTAGCCACTTACTTTAAAAACACACTGTGGAATATTACTAGAATTTGCAGAAGAATTAGTTCTAGCTTGCAGGGTATTAAAAATTCATGGGCCCAAAATAAATGCTAGAAAAGGTATTTCTAGCTTAAGTCTAAACACTATTCGGATCACAATTCTGATTCCAAACAAAAAGTGGAGTTTAACACATTTACAACTTGATGCAAAACTACTTTAAAAATAATTTAAATACATTTAAAATAAATTTTAAATAAATTTAAATATAAATTTAAAATAAGGAATTTTAAAGTTAAAGCTTCCTAACTTTTAACTTTTTAACTTTACCCAGTGGTAACATGTCTCAATAATTAGAGAGTAAAACTGAGCCTCCCCACCTAAAATAGCTTACATATTTCTGCCTTTCTTAATAAACCCCTTTCCATGAGCTTTAACTTATAATTAATTAATTTGCTTCTGCATTTTAAGTAAATGTACCCTGTAGTAAATGTACTATAATCTTGAAAAAGTTTTTTTTCTATCTTTCTCCCCCAACACAACAAGACTACTGCTTCAACAGCAAAATTCTACTTGTTTTTAACTGTAAACCTCTAACCAAGTTCTTGGTAACACCATGTGTGACTAATGTCATTTAATACATGAAATGTACTTTTTGGTAATGTCTATAAATATAGATTTATAACATTAAACATCAAAGAATGAGCTATAGTCATAAGCAACTTCCTGAGCATCCCAACCTTTTCTGATATTTGTCTCTCAGTGCAGACTTTCCCTTAATTTGGCATTTTATATGGATAATATGCATTTACCACTGATCTTTGTTAGATTGTAGTAAGACTTATGTAATATTCTATATCATAAAAATCGGATGTTATGCTTAATCATCAAAAAATAACTAAAAACCTATAATAATCTCTAGAGACTTTAATATAAAATTCAGTTCATAAATATCTTCTCTTCTCTTTTGTTCTGATACTACCTAACAGTAGATTTTTATCTTGTTTTTATCCTCCTTGACAGCTGTCAACATTTCACTGGCTCAGAAATAATTAAACAGTTGTTTATTTTCCTGAGATTTTCTATTTAGCAATTGTCAGACACTTCCCTATAGAGAACAAAGCCTTTAGCTTTATTGACTATGATCTGATAGCAGAGATAGAGCTTCCTGTTCTGTTCTCAGACGCATTTGTACACTGTTATGTTAAACCATGTATTTCTTCCAATGAGGAATAGAAAAAACATAATGTTTCAGAGAAAAATAAAACGACAAAAAAAACCCCAACACAAAACCACAGAAACCATTAAAACACCACCCCCTACTCCAAAAAACAGGTCATCTTGAATTAAAATACTACTGTATTATAGATACATAAAATTTCAACTATCAGATGTTTTTCAAAAATATGCTTATATATATTTTCACACAGATGTATGAGTTTTAAGGACAAATTTTAAATTCAAATTCATAGATGTGTGTGGTATGTCTGCCCCTTTTTGTAAAACCCTCTTATTCTTACCTCTGTCAGTAACTGGAAGAGAGAGAGAAGCCTCCTCTATATTGTAGCATTCCCCTTGACTGAATTGATAAGTATTCTGCAATGCCAGTAATAGTGTTAGGGACCTGCTTAGTAAACAGGATTAGATTTTTGAGTCAGCTGTTGTGTACTGGAGAAATATCTTACATTACAGAAGGGTATAGTACATCCCGTAAGTTTATTGTGAAAACATTTTTGTTACAGTTGTGTGAATTGAACAGGGCCGGGGTATAGGCTTGACTTTAGGAGAGTGTGCAGGATAAGGTCTGTTCCCAGTAAGAAATACAGACAGACAAATCAAAGCAGCACCCATTTATATCTGAGAAAATCATCACAACTGTGAAGGTGCCGTTTCCCACTGTTTTGCTGCATGGTTCTGCTCCCACTGCCAATATACTTCCTCCTACACCACTGCATTCACATCTTGGTCTGATACCATCCATTCATTAATCTAAGCTATTCATAATTTTTGGAAAAGATGTACTTTCATCTCACTTGGAAGATATAAAATATCACACAGGTTCTCAGGCTGTAATCAAATTCTTTCTGAGAAAATGAAAGCAGAATGTTTTGTCTTCATGTGTGTGTAACTTCTTGGCCCCCCTCGCCTTCCCAGCTGCCTTTGCACAATAAGTATGGGGCTTTGGGACTTGGTGATCAGACGAACAAAGATGGAGAAAAGGATCCATCCAGTGAGTTGCCTACAGCTTGTCACTCCCCCCCCCATGACCTCTTCAGTTAAGAAGGAAAGGAGGGTAATTGTATTAGGTGGCTCTCTCCTGAGGGGAACAAAAGGGCCCATTTGTTGACCAGACCCATCCCACAGGGAAGTCTGCTGCCTCCCTGGGTATTGGGTTAGAGATCTTAAAAGGAAGCTCTCTGCTCTCAAGAAGCCATCTGATTATTACCCCTTGTTAGTGATTCAGGCTGGTAATGATGAGGTTGCAGAGAGAAGACCAAAGGCAATTAAGAAGGACTTCAAGAATTTGGACAACTAGTTGAAGGCTGGGGTGTGCAGGTGGGGTTTTCCTGAATCTGTCAAATGGAAGAGAAAAACACTGAAAGAGGGTTGAAAACACATCTGATTAACACATGGCTCAGGGACTGACTGGTGCCTCCACTGGAAGTTTGGGTTCTTCCATCATGGAGAAGCTTATATGGCACCTGGTCTGCTGGTGGCAGATGGTGTACATCTGTCTCAAAGGGGGAAAAGGATCCTTGCCCAGGAGTTGGCAGGGTTCGTTGAGATGGCTTTAAACTAGGCTCGAAGGGGAAGGTGATAAAACCAGGCTCACTAGAGAAGCCCAAGGATGGCCATCATTCTGCCATCCCATCTGAGGTGAATAAGGGTGGTATATGCAGCAATAAAAACACAGGGCTCACTAATAGGTTAGTAACTACTGAAATGAATGGGAAACACAGATCAAGTGCATCTACACTAATGCACATAGCATGAGCAACAAGCAGGATGAGGTAGAGGCCATTGTGCAGCAGGACAGCTATGATGTAGTTGTCATCATGGAAACGTGATGGGATGACTGTCAGGACTGGAATGCTGTGATGAGTGGATATAAGCTCTTCAGAAGGGATAGACAAGGAATGAGAGGTAGAGGTGTGGCCCTGTATGTTAGGGAGTGGGGATTGAGAGCACCCTCAGTAAGTTTGCAGATGACACCAAGTTGTGTGGGAGTGTTGATCTGCTTGAGGGCCGGAAGGCTCTACAGAGGGACCTGTAGGGGGTTATTTTGTGGTTTTGAAGTCATGTTTGATCGAGGTATTTAGGTATTTTTTTGTTATGGGTATGGATTGACTAAGTGATCTAGGAGGTCCTTTTCAACCTTTATTGTGATCATCAATCCTTTCTGTGATTCTGTAAATACTTATTTTGTGTGCACATAAAGATATCATAAGCATGCATATGTATTTATCTGACTTTATATTTGTTTAAAATCCAGCGAGATTTTTTTTCTTATCTGCTTTAATATTTATTTTATTAAAGAGTTTGGGAATGTTTTCATTTTTCCAGTTGTATCCTAAAACAAGATTATGATATGCTTATTTTCTGCTGAAATGAACACAGAGGTAACAACTTTTCATTCACCACATACTTGTCATTCAATTTTAATACTTTTTGTGAGATTCCATGCAGTGGTAACTACTTCACTGCATGTATGTGGGCTGCTCCTGAGACTGACAGCAAATTATCTATACTCAAGCAAGTGCCTAACTGCAAATAGTAGTTAGCATGGGTCAACGTTTAACAAGGGTTCAAAAATTCCAAGTATTGCTATAAAAGTAGTTTTTTAGAAGGATTTAGCACCAAATTTATATCCAGTATATTGAATTCTCCAGAAAGTACAGGTGATTATTTTAATGACTAATAAGAATAAAACTTTCTTAGTGTCATACCTTAAATGGTGAGCTTTTCTGAACAGTGGGACACTGCAGCCCTCAGTATGAATGGACTGTGCATAGTTAGTCCTACTATTTGTCCAAGGAGATCAGTAAAGGCAGAGAAGTTTCATTCCATGCTTCCAGAATGCCCTTACCCGTGGGCTATAGAAAGGTACTTACCTGTTTCTGATGCAATTTGTCTTTCAATCTACTGTGAGGTGATGCAAATGGAAAGGTAGAGAGGGACTGTGCCTTAGCCAAGCTTACAAATAAGTAGTAAGGAGTGCCAAGGTAAATGGAAGCTGTGGTTTTTAACACTGCTGCTTTGAACAGGCTGAGAACATTTTAATATAAAATCTCAAATCAGATGGAGGTAAAAGTAATTTAAGTAGCAAGCCTTACTACTGTACTGTGAAGTTACACTGTTTAATGGTTCATTTGGTAGGGTAATAATACCTTACTGGCTCAGGTGTTTCTATTAAGACCAACAGCATGGGTCTGATATGTAAAGCTGCTCAGTTCCACAGAAGGTTCCAAGAGCTGGCAGGGATACAAGATTATCTGATTGGCTAGTTTGAAATAGTACAAAGCAGCTTACAAACACAAATATAGTAAGTCCTGGTTGGAATCCCTATCCTTTAGCTAAGTCAAACGGCTAGCAAGAATGCTCACAAGAAAAAACCTTTTTAATTTGTTAAATGTGAAGGTTTATAAAAATCTGTGAGGAGGGTACAGATATACCAAATATTCCCATTGAATTGCTGGGGGATATTTTTTTTCAAGGCATGAGTTTTATAATAAATATGAAATCAAATTAAAGCATAGCTGGCTCACCAAAGAGAAGTGTGATTTGACTTGAAAAATGGCAGGACACCTAGCAATGTTATTTAAAGAGTGATTGCTTTCTCCCTTCTCCTTTGATTCATGTCAAAGAAAGTTATTTTATTGTGTGGTCAACAGTATGGCTGGACTTGTATGGAGAAAAACTGTATTGCATTTGAGATTGTCAGTAATTATTATCTGCTTTTTATAAAACAGAAACTCAGCTAGGTAGAAGCTCTAGTCTAAGTAAAATATGAATCCACAGGTAGACACAATTACATATGGAAAAAAGTACCAGATTATTACCATATAATGTTACAAATAGTAGCCTGGTTATATCAAGTGTTTAAACACACATGTGCTTGAAGGACAACTTGGATGAAGAAACTATTTTTTCTGATTTGGTAAACCTTAAAGTAAGCTTTCCTTTGAAAGGAAATCATCATTCACAAAAAAAGGATTGGGTAAAATGTGATGGTAGTTATCCCACTGTGGCACTGGTAGTGGAGCAGAAGTAAGAGTCAACTTCCTAGGCTAAAAGGGTATGGTTAGAGTGATAGAAAATTGAGCAAGACCACAGAAAATACAAGGATCTGTCTCTTTTTTTTCCTTTTTTTTTTCCCCCAGAGTAGGCATTGCCTCTGTTCCAGACGGCTATTTATAATTCATATTAGAGAGCTCCTTCTCAAGAGAGTCTTTATCCCTCTCACTTACTGAAGAGGATTGTCTCAGAAGGGATTGTGATGACAGTAACCCTATTCTCAGTAAACAAAATCTCTTGAATTATATAATAAGATCGGGAAGACCACTATACTTCAGAATGAAAGACTGCACTATCAGGATGGTTTTATTATGCAGATTTGCCAACTTTCACTCCATATAGAAATCCTCAATGCATGCATTTGTTTTTCAGGGTTCTACATTTTTAAAACTTGTCTATGTAATCTGGGGTTTTCTTTGGTTTTGTTTGGTTTTGGTTTTGTTTTCCTTACTACAAAGAACTAAATGGGTGGCAAAATGATTCGCAACTTATCATACAAAAAGGTGGATGAGTCAGGAGTACTATTTTTGATTCTCAGACTGCATTTTTTTTTTAAATATAAAAAAAATATGGGGAAAAAACTGTTCTATGCATTACTACTGTGAATATTGATAACATTGTCATTGCTTTTAGGCTGTGAGAAGACAAAAGAGTCTTGAACAGAGTATTCAGTCTGCCCAGGAGACTGACAAAACCCTCCGCTTAATCCAAGAGTCTCTTGCTGTTATTGACAAACAGCTAACAGCTTACACTGCAGACAGAGTTGATGCAGCACAGGTCCCTCAGGAAGCACAGGTAAGTTGTATACTAGTTGAACTGGCGTGCTTACTGGTTTTCCTATCAACCAAAAAGTATTTGGTTTTCCCTCAGCTTCATATTAACAACAGGAATTTGCAGCACGATCAGTATGAAAGTAAATTTTAGGTAGGATTAATTCAAGAAGATTGATCTAATCTTCTTGTAAAGTCATATATTCCTTCTGATTTATATTCTATACCTGCCCAGATGTAAAGAACTATAAATGTCATGGAAGACTAGGCAGTAATTTTAAAATCATAAACAATGTGTCTTTAAAAGCCAGTTCCCATTCTAGAAGAAGCAGCTCATCATCTTCACTACTCAGATGGCTCTTTTATGATGTTGATTACATGGCCTACAAATAGTTATTAAATTATTGAAACATAGACAACATCATTAATTATTTCATGATGTGCACTTAAATTTACTTGCACAAGCTGTAAGAATTGAAATGCAAGGTTTTACAGAAGCAGCTTTTCCATCTCTTTAGAAATGGTTCTTTGAGCCTTTGTAATAAAAATGTACATCTAATTCTCATTTTTTACTCTTCCATTCATTCTTCTATAACATCTGCTTTACTGTAGCATAAAAATGGTAAGAATACGAATTAAATAAAGCCAAATGTCTCTGGTATGAAATTATTGATGTTTTACTATATTATTTACAGCAATTTTTCTGTAAATTCCACCTATATTTAAGGAGTCATAAAAGGCTACAAGGATATTGAAAATAAATGTTTTATAATGTTTATAGAAGAGGCATTCAATTTTGGTTTTTTTCTGCCGTGCCTGTCGTGTTTTAAATCATATTTTCTCTCCTTTAAAAATAAAATTTTCCAGGCCTTTTAAACTAAAATATAGTACCTTTCTTTCCTAGTACATGAGTCTTTTTAGGTACATGCAGTTATTTATGTGTGTGTGTGTGTGAATAAAAAAAGTTATATTTAGCAAACAGGATCATGTACATTCACTATTTTTTTTTAAACTGTTTCTAATTTATTTGCTTCTAACTTATGTCAGTATGAGAATAAGATAAGATTCAGATGAGTTATTGTTTCAGTTTGAAGTCTAAGCTATGTTATTAATTAGTTAACTCTCTTAAGTTTTCTTCTTCCTTGAAATATGAATGCAAAAAAAAAATGTGAAATAGGATACAAATCATCATTTATTAAAGATGTATCTGTTTAATTTCTCATCTTGTAATTATATACCTCTAATACATAAGAAAAAAGTGACAGGCAAGTGTGCTTTTTTTCTGATTTATTTGGACCCTTACATTGTCAATGTTTTCAGTGCTGCTTCATATGTCCCATGGAAACGTCTGGTTTATGTGCATCCTCAGGTACAATATCGGCAATAATTAACAGACTGTGTAAAAGAAAGTAGTTCAGAACTTCAACAACTGAAGCAGCACAGTGCTCGACCTTAATTAACACACTTTCATAGGAAAATTTCAGCTTAGTGGTTTTGCAGAACTTGGTTTTGTTTTTGAGATTTTATTGCCTAGTGTCAAGTTCACCTGATTATACTATATCCACTATGGGAAAACCAGCAAAGAGGTTGCTGAGTCTTCCCCTTTCATGTTTTTATTTTAAGATGCCAGAGGGACGTAATGCAAAAAACTTAATTAACAACCGAACTGATTTAATGTAAATATTGAAGTTGTCTGAAGTTCAATCATGAAGTTCTTTAAAATCCTTAGAGAGGAGGGTAATAAACAATCCATTTTATGAAGGTAAATATACCAAGTCATTCTGCTGGCACAGCTCTTTTTTATATCTGAAAACAGCTCATTCATGTAACATAACATACAATAGTGTCTGCAGAGCTGGAATTGGAATCTTTCAGTCAATGATACTGGTTTCTGGGCAGGGGTCAGTTTATCCATGCTGAGGCACTTAGGAAACTGTTCAGCAATATGTATTGCATTCTAAAAGACCATATGGCAGAATTTATAATCAGAAAGCTGGTTTGGGTTTGAAGACTCTGCATGTTTGCGTCAAAAATTCAGATCTGTTTAGAATATAATAGGAGGAATAATCTTTGGTTCAGCTGATTAGAAATTAATTTAAGAAAATAAAATTGCATTTAACTCCTTTTTTAAGTGAATTCTGTTTAGCTTATTCTGAAAGCTGACAGAGTTAAGTATGTGCTGTTTAACTTCTTTTTTATCACTTTTTGAATGTAAATTCTGTGTGCTTCTTACTCCACCATGTGGCACTGAGAATTTAATGCTAGAGAGCTACTGCCAAGCAACTGCTTTTGAGTACAAATAAAAATGCTGGATTCAGACAAAACAATCTAACAACCACACAGATAAATAAGTTTGTGTGACAACAATATTTTTTTCAGCTATTTGTAGCTTTGTTGTTAAATAACTTCTGATCAAAGAATTCCACTTCATACTTGAGTTGAGTCTGGGTGCTTACATGAGGGCTTTTATACTACAGGACAGCAAATACACTTATTTCATTTTTCACCTGCACATCACTAATCACTTTGTCTCTTGTTCTTCTTGTAGACCTATGTAAAATGCAATGTGGAGAATAAATGAACAATACTGTGCTTCTGAGAAAAGCAAAAGTAATATACTTAGCCTTTTCAACAAACTCCTTAAAAAATGTACCTAACATAGATTCTACCTATAGCTTAGAATGACACTTAAAGTTGCTGAGAAGGAAAGAAATCCCATGGGGAAAGAACGAACCTTGCAAGGTCGTAGAGGGATGTAAAAATGACTTTTTGTTTGCTGTGTATAACCCAATAGATCTAAGTGTCCTCTCTTTAAAGAACTACCTGTGTCTACTGTATCTCCTGGTTTTTCTATAAATCTTCGCTTTAGAATGGAAAGCCTTTTGATTTGGCCAGTTTTTTGTCACAGAATGAAAATAACCTTTTTGTACAGTAACTAGATTTATAAATCAGGTTTCATTTAGTACACAGGAATTTAGTCAATATTTTTTTTTTTCTGAAACGGACTTTAAATTTAGTAATGACAACAGTTTTCTGTATTTTTATAAGTATTTTTTTTTAAATACATTTTCACTGTAACTTGTGAAAAACTTTCAATATAGTGTTGTTATTTACAACACACTATAATATTCTATAGGTCATTATAGCCATGTAATACCCCTATAAAGTAGATAGTATACTGTGTACAGAGCCTTGTACTTAATAATATGAAAATGTGATTAAAAAATACCTATATTTACATTTTAATGGATCAAACTGTAATTTAAAAAACCTTTTCTTCATTTACATAAATACTTGTAGTCTTTTCAGCTAAACAGTTTTCATACTTTGCAGTTCACTGTAGTGTAATATAAATTAATGTGCATATATTTAAACTTATAGCTAGTCTTTACAGTTTGTGTGAAATACTTCTATACCATACAAAA
>VWZY01011560.1:61158-93080 GCA_013399075.1 Chloroceryle aenea | reverse complement strand
AAAAAAAAAAAAATTAAATCTAGCACCACTTTTTATTGCAGGATTAATGGCCTCGAATACCTTTCCTGGTGGGGACATACCTTGTCTTTATGTCATAGGGAATTTGTTCTTAGTAGCAACTCTGCTAACAGCAGTTTCTTATTTTCTAACAATTTGAAAATAAAAATATGTAAATTGGTCTAACATGTTTTATCAACATACTTTAGGGGAAATCTTCTACATTACATTGCACTAGCCAATATTGCTTAAGTACACTGGGTTTTGTAAGGTTGATTTATCGTGAACCAACAAGGCTGATGCTTTTCTTGTGACGATTTGACTGCACGCTCATTTTGCAAAATAATAATAATAACAACCAGATATGTGTGTTAGAAAGTGGATTAAGCTATGGTATTAATGAACTACATATCATTATGCATTTAGTGTATCTACGAATACTGAACTTAGATTCTTTTCAGTAATATGCCACAAAATTTTACTGTTTTAGGTATAAAACAGCTCTGTGAGATGAAGATGTTTATATATATATGATACCAGATCAGATTTCTCTCACCATGTCTGATGATACTGCAAAAATAATAAGAAAATAGAATAGTGAAGCAAATCACTTACAGAATCATAGAATCATCTAGGTTGGAAAAGACCCATGGGATCATCGTGTCTAACCTTTCACCCTACTCTGCAAGGTCACCCCACTCTACAAGTTCTCCCCTAGACCATATCCCCCAACACTACATCTAAGCGATTCTTAAACACATCCAGGGATGGCGACTCAATCACCTCCCTGGGCAGCCTATTCCAATATCCCACCACTCTTTCCATGAAGAATTATTTTCTAGTGTCTAGTCTAAACCTATCTTGTTTCAGCTTAAACTTCTACTTGTATCTTTCTTTTCTATGACTATTTTTTATTTTTATTCCCCATAACTTATTCTTTAAAAGCCTGTTGATTACTGCCTTTGTTTTTCAATAGAAAATACAATCTGAATTAACAAGCCATGAGATTAGTTTGGAAGAAATGAAGAAACGAAACCGGGGTAAAGATGCTGCCAAAAGAGTGCTTTCTCAAATTGATGTAGCACAGGTATGCAAATTTTATTTCCTCCATTTTATTTTCACTCATGCAAACAAACAGCAAGAGTAGTACTATTACTAAGTATGAAATGGTCATAAGGTGTTTATTCGGTTTTAGCTTCTCCTTTCTAGTCACAAAATTATAGTGGATAAGGCATACTATAATTTATATCTTCTACTGCTCATTTTGCTATTACAGACTTCCAGTCTAGCTGGCAAAGGTTCTAGGTTACACGGAGCTGATGTAACCAACTGGTAGGGACACTATATAAGGGGTGTTCTGAATGTGCTGCTTTTGCAAGAAATAAGACTACAGTGAGGCTTTTTGGTATACCTTTAAAGAGACTTTAAAACACTAACAGTTAAAAGTATGTTGAAATATATAGTAGAACTACATTTGAAAGGCAAATCTATGCTGAGCAGTGCATGAGGTTATCAATTTAAAATGTTAGCATTATTTATTCTACCTTAATTGACATAGAGAGACCTGTTTGACACTGAAGAAGGCTTAATTAACACTTAGGAACAATACACATTTTTACCCATTAATCAGTGATGGGTTCTTAACCGTTTGATGGGTTCTTTACTGTTTTGCTGCTTTTGTTTTTGGCAGTAGTGCCAAAGTTCCCCAGGCTGCAAAACAAATTGTCATAATTTGCTGGGAAGGACACAGAATTTTGTGATGGTATCCACAATAAACCAGGCTATCTTTTTCTTCATGCCTGTTAAATATTTCTAGGTATCTTAGCTTCAGTTTTATATTTTATTATGGATAACATTAATGGTGTCTTAATGGTTAATTCCTTTGAAATTAGCAACTTTTTTCTTATAGGACTAGCTTTTCTTTGTTGACAATATTTATGTTTCCTTATTTTTCCATCTTCCTTCACTCTAACTCACCTGATGATGATCTTCAGGGCAGCTGTGATGTTGCCCATTTTTCATCAGTGAAATGCAAAAATCAACATACCTAAAGCAGCAAGGAAACACTACCCTCTTTAGGTGCCTTTTTTCTTTTTTTAATCCATCTTTGTGAAGGTAATTTTTCTTCTCTAGATGACCATATGCATCGTTTTGAGTTTTGAAAAGCTGGTAGGGTAATTTTGAGAATGTGTTTTGCTTACATTAAATAAAGAATGAACAAAAAATAGCATATTCACAAATGTAATGCAAATATCAACTACCAAAAAGGATAAAACCTGAACCCTTTATGAGTATATTTGATTTTTAGGCCAGTGAACTCCCTTGAATTCTTTTCCATCATTATGCAGTATCTCCAGTGGTAAAAAATTTCACAGGACTTTTCTTCGCTTACTTTTTTCCTGAAGAGCATTCTCAGTTACACATAAATACTGCATGCATTTATTTTTCTTTACACTAATAGTACTTCTATTTTGACAGAAATGTATTCTAATATTAGTTGTATTAGCAAGACAAAAAGTAAACAATTATAAAATGCGTAATTGCAGTGATATTTTGAAGCAACTGGTAAATGGAGTGAATTTATTCTGTCTTTTGGGATCACTGTAGATTGAGAGTTAAGTTCTAATTTTTAAATTTAAGGGAAAAAGGATGATTAGCAAAATAAAAATCTATTTCTGACATAGTGTTTTAAGACCTAGTTAGTCATACTAGACAAAGAATTTTTACATGAAATTGAAACATTGTGTGAGGAATGTCTATTTTTTGAAATTCAATAATAAATTCTTTCTGGGAAGAAATTTCACAGTAGACAAATGACATTCTTCTTTCACTTTCATTTGTTTTGAGGTAAACACACTTGTCAGAGTAAAAAGATACTGGACTCCTACCCCTTACCACATTATTAATTCCTAATGTTATTTTAACATTACTTGATGCAATTAAATTAATGTTAAAAATAAAAAAAAACAGTTAATTGCTTCTAGTTTTGCTTTTCAATAACTATAGAGCCTTTGTTTTTAAACAAGACATTTTATTCAAATCAAAAATGAATGATTCTGACTTAGCTGTGGGCTTTCCTTCTTTCCCATCAGTTGTTGCTGTTTTCTTGTAGGAAATCAGAAATCTGAGAGAGATGGAAAGCAATTCTACTCATGCCAACATATAGGCTAATTCTATTCCCTATTATAGTTTTTCTTATGCTTGTATAGTACAGACAATACTATGCTGGTGTAATTTTCCAGGATTTGAAAATTAAAAAAAAAATCAAAAGTGTATTAGCAGATGCTGAGTTCCTTTTTGATAACTTATCCATTTCTTAGTGCCTGTTTTTTTTTTAATAACATAGAATACAGTAAGACTTGGTCTACTAGTACTTTCCTCTGTAATTCTACAAAGACATTAGTTCTTACTCAAGTAGGCAATCAAAATGTCCTTTATTTGCTTTATTTTTAGTTATTTCTACTCCGCTTGAGATATGAATCGTGAGCAAGCAATATATTTTGCTTTGTGCAATTAATGCACGACAAATTATGAAAATAGTGAAATTAGAAGGCATGTTTGTCATAGGTTTTTCTGTCTTCAAATTACTCTTTTTACTCTAGGTTATGCTTTTTAGAATTGAAATAGAAATCATTTTATACTCTAAATCTTATGTTTTGTGCTAAACATACCTACTGCCCATCCACTTCATTTGCTTTTATCTGAGGGACTAGCTCACACCTTATACCACGAAGCAGCAACATGGTAGAGTTGATAAGTGTCTACTCTGGAATGTGGATGTGTTATGTTCAAGTGATTAAACCTCTGTTCTCATCCCACTCCCCAAGATTTTGCACATTGGAAAATACAAAATCTCTCCCTTTTTTCTGTTGGTTATGTGGCCTCTTTTGTCTCTGGCTCTGGTGCATCCAGGGCCCTGCATGATACAAAAGTCTCTTATTCCCATGAAGACCAAGATTCTCTGCTGCTAATATTTTCCCCAAAAGGTTTACATTTTTTACATAAAAGACTCCTGATTCATAATGGAGTCTAAGGATTCTGAAATATGTCTAAACTTGTCTTCAGTGTTGATTTGATTCACATTTACTACTCACCCATGCTTACTTTTCAGAAGAAACTGCAGGATGTCTCCATGAAGTTTCGCTTGTTTCAGAAGCCAGCCAACTTTGAACAGCGCCTACAAGAATGTAAAAGGATTTTGGATGAAGTGAAATTGCAGGTGCCCAAGTTGGAGATGAAGAGTGTTGAGCAGGAAGCAGTGCAATCACAGCTGGATCATTGCATGGTGAATATTTAAAGATGCTGTCTTTCTATTTCTTTTCTGATTGTTCTGCCTTTCAATTTTAAATTATTATCAACAATGTCAATATATCTTTGAGAGATATTAGAAAAGATTCTAAGGAAGATTTAAGAGTGAAGTTATATAATGAAAGCTGTAGGAGTCTTATTAAAACTTGTGGTTTGTTGTGTTTTTTTTTTAAAGAGGAGTATAGAGAGAGGGGGTTGATCCTCCTTGCCCTCCTTCTCCAGTTTGCAAATGAGAATACAAAAGGCATTGTACATTAATTTTTTTAGATTTCAAAGATTCCCAGAATATAATAGCATGGTGAAATAATTCTAAATCTTACAGTAACTGTTTTCTTTCTACATGCTCTTCTTTCCTCAGTAACTTTGGATGCTAATTGGTTGAGCAAACAATTTTGCAAATAGATTTTTGTGGAGAAAGATAAAAATTGCAGAACATTGTCCTGGATTCTGTATGAGAAATGAAGTGTTGGTTACTCAGTGAATTGGAAAAAAAAAAAAAAGAAAAAAAAAAAAAAAAAAAAAAAGCCAAACCACTCTAATTTCAATGAGTTTTCAAACAAGTCGTGCATTTTGATTATGTGAGAAGGACAGTCAGGATGCATTTCTAATTACTCCTTCCCACTTGCATATGAGTTTATCTCCCTGGATTGACTCTATTTTCCATGGTGTGCTACAGTCATGGAACCCTGTGATGTAACCAAAAGAGATGTTGCAGTGCACAAGTCTATTCTAGCCAGGAAACACAAAACATAAAGGAAAACCATAGATTACAGCTTCCATGAGATGGCATGCTGTGTGACTTTATTACAGTTCAGAGCAAATGACCTGAATATGTCCTAAAGAATATGAGGAAAATCTGTGTGTCTCTTTAATATCCCTGCAATCCCTTTACTGTTGAAGGGAACTAAAGATCAAAATGAATAGCATGTGTGTGATAATAATAAAATAGAGATTTTAACAGCAAATATAAGGATAATCAGATTCTTGTCTTCAGTTGTTTTTAATCTGGGATGATGGCATGTCTGAAGATGTGGGTTTTTTTTCCCTCGACCTCTTTCAGATCTAATTGTAAGAGTTTAAATAATATGCATGGAACAGGTTTACATTATTTATTTACATCCTGGGTTAAACTCTTAAATACACATTCTTATCTGAATGGCATGATAATCAGGAGTCCTGTACAGTGTTTATAGTCCATCCTTATCTACAAGGAATCTCATAATGATTGTATTTAAAGAAATCTAGTAATACTATCCCATTACATGTTAGTCAATGTACATTATACGATAGATTCCTAATTTGTTGACAGTTCTTCTATTATTCACTTTCATTTTCAATTTGATTAGAAATTATATAAAAGCCTGAGTGAGGTGAAATCTGAAGTGGAAACAGTGATAAAAACTGGGAGGCAGATTGTTCAAAAGCAGCAGACAGAGAACCCGAAAGAACTGGATGAAAGGCTTACAGCTTTGAAGTTGCAATATAATGAACTAGGAGCAAAGGTAAGCTCTGTGTTTTTAACACAAATGTATGCCCTCTTTTAACTGGTAAAGTGAAAAACAATCTTGGTATGGTAAATAAATGGGATTTTTATTGGTTCCTTTCAAGGCCCTCAGTTTTCCTAAACAGTGCGAAAAAAAGGATGCAGGCAAAAGCAATAATCAGGGTCACTCTTCAGAAAAAATAAAATTCTAGAAAAATATAAAATTCATTTATTAAAATATAAAATTATACTTTCTTAAGGGTGTTGGGGTTTTTTTTCTACTAGTTCATTATTTTTTATTATTAATGTCCCAATTACTGTCACTCCTTGTGAAAAATTTCCAGCTATATATCATCTATTTCTTTATCAATGCATATACACTGAAATGTGGTAACACTTCCCAGCCAGAAAAAAGTTGTTTACTGTAATTTTCCTAAAAGTCAGCTAAACTGACAGTAGGAAAAACAGACTGCTAACCAATATTAACAAGACTGTGATTGGGGGGGGAAAAAAAATCAATCCCATGTCAATTCCTAAAGCTTTTATTCTGTTTCTGCATTATCTATGGAGTGCATTGCCTGCTCCTGAAGTATAATGCTGTACAAAGACCTTTGAGTTCTGAAGAGCTCTGTCATTGTCCTAAAGACTTCATGCAAATAATTAAATTAACAAGTATCCTTCAGTGCATCCAAAGAAGGTCAAGGGAGCTGGTGAAGAATCTAGAGCACAAGTCTTATAAGAAGCAGCTTGAGGGAACTGAGATTCTTTAGCATGGAGAAAAGGAGGCTCAGGATATTAGGAAAAAAAAAAAATCCCTAAAAGGGTTGTAAACCATTGGAACAGGCTTCCCAGCTAAGTGGTGGGGTCACCATCCCTGGAGGCATTTGAAAGACATACAGATATGGGACTTAGTGACATGATTTAGGGGTGGCCTTGACAGTGCTGTGTTAGTTAATTGCATTTGACGATCTTAAAGGTCTCTTCCAAGCAAAACAATTATATGATTCTAGTATTACTATGTTTTATTCCACTTTCCCTCATTAGAATTATCCACCTAAATTCTAAAAGCTGTAGGATTATGGTAAATTTGGTGCTGTAACTGTCAGAAAGAAGACGGTGAATGACGGTTATAGCTGTCTCTTTATTTCTCAAATTTATACACTTCAAATTTAGAAACCAGGACAGAATGCAAAAATCTTTATTCGGCCAGGTTATAAATTATTAAACCCATAAATTATTACTAGCTAGGAAAATGAGCCTATAGTAATACTGAGAGTCAGTACGTGGTTTAAACACAAAATGATTATCAAGCCCCACTGGCTACAGTACAATAAAACGATAAAACTTTTGTTACTTTTGAGAGAGCTAATACCCATTTGAGTACCTGAATTAACCCTGTTCTCTCTCTTGCTAGAAAATAAAGGTATTAAGAGACATTGATCTTTTGAATCTCAAGAAAACTGAAGTCTCTTTCATTAGTGTGTGAGTAGCTATCATTCAGGATCAGATAATATATTTGGTTTCTCCATTGTTTTAGAAAGGACTTTAGTGCTTATTCCTACGTTATGTTTAACATAGCAGCAGAGAGGTGACATTGTTATAAGGAACCTCCCTTATCTAATCAAGGGATAAAAAAGTGCCATTAGGACACATTTAGTGAACTGAAGTGAACCATACTGCAAATCAATGTGTCTCAAAAATCTGCATTGTAGTGTTAACTAGCATGGTAATTCTTGCTGCTCTTCTAAGGGCATTGTATGCAGCAGGAACTATTGCTCATAAGGACAGATCTTTCCTCACTATCCTACTGCTACACAGGAATTTTTGACTTTGAGACTAAAAGGCTGCTCTTTTGCTTTAAATACCTGCTTTTCTCATTTTAATTTTATTTATTATATCATGAATTCTTAGAAGTAAACTATTTAACATAGCTAAAATAACTTTAAAGTATAGAGAAAATGTATGGATATAGTATGTTTGATATCACTTTATGATGAAGAAGGCCTTTAGAGGGCAGCGTTTACTATTTTTCTTTAGAAATATATAGTTACATTTGAAGTACAAACAGAAATTAGTCAGTAACCTCTGGTTATATACAATGTACATGTAAATAGTCTATTATTATATACAAAATGTACAGATGTATGTAGAAACATATATTCTTTCTGTGTTTGGGCATGTAACAGTAACTTCATTTTATATTATAACAGGTGTTTCAATTTCTTACACAGTCAGTCGTAGATCATGTTTAATATATTGCATTGTATTGCTGTTATGTACCTGCAAATAGATATTTACGATGACTTGTAATGCTCATCAGAAGTGAATAACATGTGTGAATGGAGCTCTAAAAACCTGCCTAAAAATCCTTCCCAGGGATTTACATCTTGGCTTGACTGCAAGTTCTGAGGTCAAATTTGGTAAATTTGGTATACAACAAAGCACATAGGGCACATTCAGTGAACTGTTCCTAGATTTTAGTAGTAACTCTCTACAGAGTGATAATATACAATCAGACACTCTTTATTTCTTATTTCAGATCTGGGCAAATCTGATCTGTTTATTCAGGGATAACAAAAGCCATCTACCTAAACTTGTAACATCCTATTATATTTTTAAAACCTCAAACTCTCCTTGGCAGTAGACCTAGGAATCAGTCTGATCATTGTGCAACTATGTGTACTCAATGTCAAAGCCTAAAACAGTTTTAAGAGATACTGATACCAGATTTGGATACCTGACACTATTGTAGACATTTTTTTCCTCTCTAAAAATGCTTGTATAAAAATCAGTGACTACAGTCTCACTTTATTCCTAACTGACAATGTCTTTTAAATATTAGTGAACACTCTTAATTCACCTTCTTTGCCGTATTTTAAACTTCAGCACAACATTATTATTTTGTATTTTCTAACCACTAGTTGCTTAACATCTATTGTGGTATAGGTTCCCATCTGAGATCTCTTCATTTACTCTTGCCTTCTCTTCTAAGTATGTGGAATCTATGTATCTCTCCCTCAATATGCTCAGGAACTTGCAGGAAAGATGGTATTTCCCCTATTGCTCCAGGTTACATGAAAATGCAGTGTTAGTCAAGACAATAGAAATGCTCAGCCTTCCTTTTGGGTACCATGTAATACGCTTAAAAAGAACTTAGTAAATGAAACAGAGAATATCTATATTATTTCATGTCTAAAACATTCAGCAAATTAAAAACTTAAAGTTAACTGCAACTGAGCTGCCTTAGTTTGACATTGTTCCATGATTTTTCTGTTTCAAGATTTTGGGATTTCTTTGACAGATATTTTTTTTCTTGTATGTAGTGTTACTACATTTAAAAAAAAAAAAAAAAAAAAAACAAAAAACCAAAAAGGGGGGGGAAAAAAAAAAAAAAAAAAAAGAGGGTTCAGTATCACTATATGGCCATCTATATGAAAATACACTCTTTGAAGGGTTTTGACATCTATTTTATGTTTCAAGGAAAGCCTGTTAATTCAGTTGTTCCAAATTAATTTGCTATGTATGACTTCATGCAATGGAGAAGGAGGTTTGCAGATGTCTACTGCTAGCTCAAACTGAAGATGTCTCTATGCACATATTTTTTCTTGCACTTGCATTCTAGCAGCAAAATTACAGATATTGAGAGAACTAAACCAAGACATAACTATATGAAAAGTACAGTTTGGTGTGTGAAATTGCAAGTTAAGATTTTAGAGAAAAGTGACTTATAGAAAATGGTATATAAAATTCATTAAACCTGTTTGTCTGAATAGTTAAGCAACATGTTTTCTTTCTGCAGGTGACAGAAAAAAAACAAGAATTAGAGAAATGCTTGAAATTGTCCCGGAAACTGCGAAAAGAAATTAATGCTATGACAGAATGGCTTGCAGCAACAGATGCAGAACTGACAAAGAGATCTGCTGTGCAGGGGATGCCTAGCAATTTGGATGCTGAAATTGCCTGGGGCAAGGTAACAATGTAGCACATGTGGTACCTTTATATATCTCAGTTTATGCATATTCCAGAAAGATATATTTCTTTCCTGATAAAGAAAGAGAATAAAAATTCTGCTGTTTTAATTAGTGGAATTTTGTAACTGTTACAGCATTATCTCACCCTAACATTAATGCTCGGAAAAGTTTAAACTATCTTGGCTCGTTTTCAGAGTTCTATAAATTATCCATCCACTGTCCATGTAAAAAGAGATCCACATTAACAGAGATCCATTTCTCACTCATCCCATTCTATTAAAAATCAGAAAAATATTAAACAGTAAAACAGCTCCAGGGGATGAAAGATTAAGGATGTCAAAACACTATATATTCCACATGTGCAGATACAAACCAAAAGACAGGATATTTGTTTTCTTGCCCTTTTTGGTTTGTAGGTCATTTGTTTTCATTCTGGAGGCTTCTTACTTCTGAGACTTCACCTTGAGCCCTTACTTTACGTTAAAACTGAAGCCTAAAATGAAACTACTCAAAATTACTGTGTGACACATTTTAGATAAATTTCTTACAGAATCACTAAGGAATGCAAGAGTTCTAGATTAAACTGTATATCCCTTTGTGATGTTAAAACTTAGGACAGAATCCTTCAACAGTAGATAATCTATTTTATATTCTGCATATGTAGTAAAAATCAAATCTAACTCAGAACATAAATAATCCAAGTCATCACACACACATCACACAAAAAATCTGTGCTTTAGAGAAAACTATGATCAACATTATCTAAAGCTTTAAACTTTCAAATAATTACATGCAGCCAGCAGCATTTTGCATAATTTCAAAAGAAAAGAGCAAAAATGCACCCCTTAAGCAGTATTGAGGTTTTCTGCAAAAATTTACCACTTCTGCTTTGTTTAATAGGAAGAGTGCTGCAAGAATTTTATCAGTTTTACCAGAAATGGACATGGATAATACACAGGCACACTTACTCATTTTTTTAAGGATTTGCAGATTAAAAGCACTGGAGTAAAATTTGATGACAAAAATTTTCATATTGGTTTGGGGTTTTTTGTCTTTAACTGCCACTTTCAAGCTTCTGAACTAGATAAAATGTCTTTATCCTTGAAACTCACTGATGATTTACAAACTAATAACAATAAAAAGAAAGTCTACAAGTCTTTGGGAGACCTTATTGTGGCCTTCCAGTATCTTAAGGCATCTTTCTTGTAAGAAAGCTGGGAAGGGACTTTTTAGGCTGTCAGGCAGTGATAGGGAAGGAATGGATTAAAACTAGAGATAGGTCGATTCAGGTTAGACATTAGGAAGAATTACTTCCCCATGAGGGTGGTGAGAGACAGGAACAGGTTGCCTAGAGAGGTGGTGGAAGCCCCATCCTTGGAGGTTTTTAAGACCAGGCTGGATGGGGCTCTGAGCAACCTGATCTAGTAGGTGGTGTCCCTGCCCATGGCAGTGGGGTTGGAACTGGATGATCTTTAAGGTCCCTTCCAACCCTGACAAGTCTATGATTCTTTTGTGAGGTTTGGAATTGTTTGGGGTATTTTTTTGGCCATTAGTCTCTAAAAATGACAATATTTTAAGACTAGTATGAAAAACTATAAAGATCAAATTTTGCAATTATAATCTTATGATCACTTCTTTCACTATTGCCTCTTTGATTTTCTAATGGAAAAATCAATCCCTAAAAAACCTATTGCTACTTGATGTTCTCTCATTTTCACTTGCTGCTTTTCCTACAGGAAAGTCTGTACAGTGCCTCTCATTACTTTTAATTGGTATTGTGATTTTAACACCCATAATAAAGGATCAATCTCAGAGTTTTAAGATATGAGTTAGGCAATCATATAATTTTAATGTCCCTAAACTGACCTGCCAGGTAGTCAGTCCATTTACCCAGTCATGAACATAAGAATCATCTTTGATGGTGTTAAACTACACAGTACAGTTCTAGGGAAACAGAAGTGTATGCTGTATGTTCCTGCATGTGTGTTCAGGAAAGTTAATCCAGATGTATATAGCTTCACAGCAGTTTAAATAGAAAGATTTGTCATTAGTATCATTTAATTGTTAGATATGAACCAAAATGCTTCAGAAATTGTATAATTAGAACATTAAGCCTGACTATTAGTGCAGTTACATAGTGGGAAATCCTTGTTATGTCTTACACTTGCTACAAAAAGTACAGCATATTTTTATCTTATGACAATCAAAAAAGGTAATAAGAGATAATTAAAGTAAGAAATATTAACATGAAAAAATACCACATGGGGACCACTCCACCTACTAATCTTAAAGAACGCCATTGAATATTGTGAATTCTCACAAGGAATAGATACATAAAGGATTGCAGGAAAAACTAGTAAAAAGTGTATTTTGACTTCATATCCTGCCCAAAGCCTTCATTACAGTCTAACCTCATATGGTACCATCAACAAAAAAGAATAAACAAACAGGAGCAACTGACACTTGTTGAAGTATGTACATACTGAGTGAGTGTCTTTCAGAATTCCTTTATAAAGATTCTCTTTAGGGAATATAAACAAATATTTACATAAATATTACAACAGATAGTATAGGTGGCAGATCCTAGTCTTCCAAATGTGTGTATACATTTTCCTACGGAATCTGTTCCCACTAAAAGGCAGGAATAACTGCATGTTGTCCTGGACACTTTAAAATTCTTGCGAGGGCTTCATAAATAAGTATGATACCTATACTCCTATGTGGATTTCACACTGAGGCATCATATCATGCATCAATAATTCAGTCCCCAGAACAAGGGCTTTTCAGTATCTGATTAATGTCCCAGCTTTGGGCTTTGGACTTCCTGGGTAAGTAGGCAGCCGAAGACAGTAACCAATCTAATGAAATGCACTGGGAGATGAATTAAGTCCAGCAGATTCCCATTGTGAGGAAAGTCTGCAGAATAAGATGGAAAATGGAGGGGGAGAGAGAAGGACTCAATAGAGCAAATGAACTGAAAATTAGATGTGTGTGGCTGTCAACTAAGCAGAACGCTCATAATATTGTTTTTTTTTTCTTTACAACACAAGGAAGCAGTTATATTTATTACTGCACTAATCCAATTTCAGTACCCAAGACTTCTTAAAAGCGAAAAGAACTCAGAGTTTCAAAGATAATTATAGAGGTCAGAATAAAAAAATATCATACATGTAAACATTGTCTTCAAGGTATAAACACCTAGTAATAGAAAATATCTTGAGTAGGAGGTGACATTAATGAAACAGTATTAATCTAGACATGAAGAGAACTGTGTTATTCATTTGTTCATGTCAAGTATTTTTCTAAGGATGGAAATAAAACTTGGCTGAGTCATGTGAAATGAAGTGGGCAATATACTGAAGACTGAATCCTGCATTTTTACTCAGTAGAGACAAGCTAAGTCCTTCCATTTGATTTTACTTCCATTATACCAGATAAGAAAAATGGCATGTGGTTGGAAAGGTAGTCATTACACTTGTATATTAGAAATCCACTTATAATTAGAAGTCTGATTTAGTGAGCATATTTATCACTGAAGTCATTAACCATTGTGGGGTTTATTTGCTTTTTAATCAGGAACTGACCTGATATGAATTAGATTGCCAGGAAACTATGTTCTCAAAAACGAAATGGCAGATGGTATTGCCAGGGAAATTCAGTACCACTCCCTGCTGTCAGCAGTATGAATCTGCCAGTGCTTTGGTGTTATATTTTAGCACAATGTATAATACCAGTGAGTATGAAGTTGACTTGAAGCCCTTAGAATTACATTAACTAACACATTTAGCAACATATTTCCTGTCAGCAAAGTCAGTAAAAGAAAATTATCTGAAAATTTTGTCAAATGATTCATAGCCAGTGGCCAGAACACAATAAAAATAAAAGATATGCTGAGAATAAACAAATATATATGTATAATCAGCCACTGAGAAGGCCATGGTGTCAGGATCTGATTAATTCTGTAATCCTACCCATGAGAGCTGAGCCACCTAACTAATTCTTTTAGAGAGGTTCAAATAGCAAAAATGACTTCCAAGTAATCCACAGTGTACAGGCTGTGTGGAGGCACTCCAAACTCTTCAATCATTCGCTGGTGTTGGATTTTAAAAATATGTTAATGACCAGAACAATTAGAATATTATCATCTGAATTTAGTCACAGTTCTGATTTGTTTGAAAAACAATAAGCAGTTCAACTTCATACATTGTAGTTTTATCATTATGAAGTAGAGCTCTGTCCCATTTCCTTAGGAAAAAAAAACCAACTATTTCTATCTCTGTTTTCAGTTTTAATTTGTTCTTAGTATTTGCTAATGTGAAGGAGGTTATATTTTCACTCCCTTATGAAATATCAAGTAAAAAAAGGCAAAAAAAATCTTATTTTACACTGCAACTTCTTTCCTGAGGTTTTCATGGTAGGGACTGGTGTAAGGGAAGCTTAGATGGTTTTATCTCTCTCTCCCTCCCCTCCTTCTGGTGTTACCAGGATGGGGATTAGAATTGATCAGCTGAGGTATCCTCTGCATGCAGTGTTTTAACAGAGGAGGGTTTGTCTGATTGCTTTCATTTCCTGGATGCTGGGAACCTAGATGGCATTTCTCTTGGAAATGTTCAGGTCCTGGAGGCTCAGTGGTGATGTGATCTTCCATCTTTAACTAAGGCATGCTACCAGTATTTTTCTGAAGAACACCAATGAGAAATGAATAATGGTTCCCTTAAAAGCTAGGGAAAGATTTCATTTAGTGAAATACCAATTAATATCCTGGGTCGAAAATTTGTTGTTGTCTCTGTAGCCATAAAGGGTACTTAAAAAAAGTGGAAGTGCAAGAGTTTCTTCCAGAGACACATTTCAGAATTCTAACAGAAATTTGTATGGAGAGATAGTCATCATCTTTAGCTCTTGTATCTGCTAGTAGATGTGAGCCTACATGGAGGCATATGTAAAGAAGAGATGGCCATATATATATATGTATCTCCTTAATATAACCTTATTGTTCTTATACACATTTTAATGGAACTGTCCTGAAAATATTTATGATACCTTTGTTTTCCAGCAGGTAATACAGACTTGAATAAACTTTTGGTTTATAAATAAATAAACATACTAGTCTTAAGGAGGAAAAAGAGGGAAAAAAAAAGAGTGAATGTGATAATTTCATTATTATTAAAAATAGCAGAGCGAATGTAATCTGGTTTAAAACACTGTTAAATATTGCTGACAAATTTTCAGAACTGCTTCTGTTGCTTAGTTCAACCTTTTAATAACATGTTTCTTGTCCCCCAAAATTCCATGTATGATTACATTCATTAGTTTCAAATTAGTTTCTCTTCAACTTCTAACATGTTTATTTACTTTATTTATAGAGTCATAGAAGCATAGAATCATTAGGGTTGGAAAGGACCTCTAGGATTATCAAGTCCAACCTTCATCCTAACATCTCTCTATCCATTCGACTATAGCTTCAATTGCTACGTCTACTCTTTTAAACATCTTCAGAGATGATGACTCCACCACCTCCCTGGGCAGCCTGTTCCAGTGCCCAACCACTCTCTCAGTGAAGAATTTCTTCCTAATATCCAATCTAAACCTCCCCTGACACAACTTGAGGCCATTTCTTCTCATTTCATCATTAGTAATTTGGGAGAAGAGACCAACAGCAGCCTCACTACAACCTCGTATTCGGTAGTTGTAGAGAGAAATAAGGTCTCCTCTCATTCTCCTCTACACTCCCTGTTTCCTCTGTCTCTCCTCTACCTCACCCCCAGCTCCCCCAGTCCTCCTCAAGCCTGTAGCATTGCCTGGGGGTGTTGTGGCTGAAGTGCATGACCTGGCACTTGACCTTGTTAAACCTCATCCCACTGACCTCAGCCCATTGCTCCAGCCTGTCCAAATCCCTCTTCAGAGCCTTCCTACCCTCAAGCAGATCAACACTCCCACTTAATTTCGTGTTATCTGCAAATTTACTGAGGGAACATTTGGTCCCCTCATCTAAGTCATCGACAAAGATATTAAACAAGACTGGTCCCAAAACTGAGCCCTGAGGGACACAGCTGGTCCCAACTGGACTTAACTCCATTTACCACCACTCTCTGGGCCTGGCTATCCCGTCAGTTTCTAACTCAGCCCGTCCAAGCCATGAGCTATCAGCTTCTCCAGCAAAATGCTGTGGGAAACTGTGTCAAATGCCTTACTGAAGTCCAGGTAGACAACATCCACTGTTCTTCCCTCATCCACTAGGCAGGTCACTTGATCATAGAAGGAGATCAGGTTGGTTAAACAGGACTTGCCCTTCATGAACCCAGTCACATGTTAATAAGGTGGTTCTTCCTTCCTCTTTCAGCATTCAGCTCTGCCACTGATCTTTATTTTTTATTCTGCTCATGTAGGCAACACGGAAGGAAATTGAGAAACGCCACGTCCATCTTAAGAGCATCCGTGATTTAGGAGAGAATTTGAAGGCAGTACTGAAAGGAAAGGAAAGTCTAGTGGAGGATAAACTCAGCCTCCTGAACAGTAATTGGATAGCAGTAACTTCACGTGCTGAGGAATGGTTCAATCTGTTACTGGTAAGGAAAACGCATTTTTTTTCACAGAGGAAAATGTCTGTACCCAGTCACAGGTGCTCAGGCTTATGGGAGTGCTTGTTCCAGTGCCTTGGACTACACCAAATACGTAGGTACACCGACAATCAGGTTGATTGTTGTTTAGAACATTGTGTATATTTTCAGAACCTGACCATACAGAATGATGGCGCTCTGGAGTCTTGCTTATTACCTCTTCCCATTCCTGTCTACCTCAGTAGTTCCTGCACTGTTTGACCTTTTTCCTAGTGAATGAAATGCAGTTTTTCCCCAAGGGCCTAGACTACTCAAATATGAATCAAGCAAAATAAGTTGAGTAAGTGTTGATATTGAAACCAACAACCTCAGATGCTTTTGGCTACATTAGCTTTTCTGTTTGGAATAGTACAGCTGGTAAGTCCCTGCTTGTATGTTGGTTTGGTCCACAGGGTAGCTTTGATGGTTGTGAACTAGATTAATTACAGATGCAACTAAATCAGAAGCTCTGCTCAGGGTGCACATCTGATGTGCTCAAGGACTCTGATTTGGGCTTTCAGAACTGCATGATCTGCCTTTGGATAGTTTTATAGTACATGTTTTGGTGGGGATAATTACTTAAGGGGAACAGATTAGTTCTAGTTGAAAGTAAAATCCCTAACATGCATTTAATACAGGTTCAGGAGCCTCATCACAAGCTGCTTTGGACTGTTGATAGTCACACAACTATATTCTCCCTTAAAATTCATTCTGTTGTAAAGAGATGACAGCTTGAACCCTTACACAGAAAAAGCTTTTAACATTTGGGCTACCAGAATCCTCTGAGAAATTTTGTATGCTGTTTCTGTTGCTGAGAGCATGGGAATGCAGTTTCAACACAGAGAAACTGAAGTGGTTCTCAACTGTGTTCATGACTGTTCTCAACTGTTCTCAAGTGGTTCTCAACTTTATCATGACTTTTCAGAGCTTCATGTGTTAGAGCTCCACTAGAGTCTGTGTGACTGCATTACGAATACTTCTGCAATGGTTATATAGCATCACTACAGGGCTTATTCAGTGGGTTGTGTCTGTTCTGTTTGGAGAACTTAAATTTTCATTCAGCATGATGTAGACACTCAGCTTCAATGTGGGACTAATTATAAGAAACAATGGAGTTTATAGATGGTATAGTTATGCATTCCTCTGCTTTCTCTCTACTTTGAATTATTTTGTTAGTATTTACTGTAACTCATGATGAAAAGGTATAAGTGAGGAATTTGGTCTTACTGATTTTAGAAGAGTGTAAAATAAAGGTATATACATGTGTGGCCCAAAACAACTAGTAAAATCTTTGATCTTGGGTATGTGTTATACATATGCATTGTGTGGGTATGCATAGTCCTCTTTCTAGTGAGCTCACAAAAACATCAAAATGTTTTTAAATTACGGAGGGGAAAATAGATTTATCAAAATATCATCTAGAGTAGCCTTTTTAAAAACAGAGTCTCAAAGCAGAGTTTTAGATATAAAGCTCCCATTCTTGATTGTGATTTTGGAAGTGCATCCTTGTTATTGAGTTTCAATCAACTTAGTGGCTTTGCCAAATGAGTTCTGTACCTGGTTCTTGGGAAACTTTTCTGTCCACCTCCAATAGGTCTGCCTATCAGCTTCCTGTTCCCTCGGCAGCCTGGCTGAGCTGCAGACACCTGCATCTTGCTGTGACTTTTATCACCCTTCTGTCTGTCTCTTTGAAGCTTTTCTCTCTGGAATGTCTTTTTAAAGAAACTTGACATATAAAGTGTCAAAAAAAAAAAAAAGCAAAGAACAAGAACTGTTCCTATCCTTCATAATGCTAACAATTACTGTATAAAATAAACAAGTTTAATTTCATAATGTATGCATGTTTGCCATAGTTGGCATAATTATGACTATTATTTCAGTTCTGTTTACTTTTTTTGTATGCAGTATTTACGTTTTCCACATACAGGAATATCAAAAGCATATGGAGGCTTTTGATCAGAATGTAGCTAATGTCACAACTTGGATGTATCGTGCTGAAATACTGTTGGATGAATCTGATAAACAAAAATCCCAGCAAAAAGAGGAAATTCTTAAGGTAAAATAAATGCAATTTTATGGAAAGCATTAATTTTGCTCAAAAAAGGACAGTGTCAAAACTAGCATTATTTTGAAAGGTATCACAAATTGATGAACTTATTTTTTTTCTGCGATAAATCTAACTTTTGGCAGCTTATAGATTACTTAATAAATTTGCACAGCATTACAGAAGTTAAATCCCTGCAGAAATAAAACCAAATATGTTACTAAAAGTCTTGGGGACCTCCTGGTGAATAGAACAGCAGCTAATTAAACAAGTATTTGCTGGAAAATACTCCTTAAACACATCTGGTTGAACAAAATTCTTCTTTTTCTATGTTCTTCATTTGTAATTGCTTTTCTGTTTTCCTGTGATAGTTTTCTGATGTCTATGGTATCTGCATTTGATATCTCTGTCATATAATTGTTTTAATTCTACAAACACTGTTTGCACTGATGCCAGACCAACACCACAGACAAGAATATTATATAGTGAACTAGCTGTATAATAATGGGTTAGTATGTTGATGAAAAAGTTTTATTTGGCCCATTGCATCATTAGACCAAGTATTAGACCAAACTATTACCTATTTGGATTTTTTTTTCTTCTGAAATCAGTATGAAGCTCAATACTTTGTAGCTGAGGGACGTTGCAAATCAAAAGCAGAATTGTATTCCTGACACTAACATAATGATACTCTTTACTAAAGAAAAACTACAAATTTGAAGGAAGAACATAAATCAATGCTTCATTGATTTCAGCAGGATTATGGGACTGACTTTTGTAGTTGAATGAACAATTTTGCCACAATCAAGTGCAAAGCGTTATCTTTGATAATTGATGGTAAATTATCTTTGCCATCAATACAGTTATATATATTTATATTGCTCAGACAGTGAAATGTAATTCTTAATGCCCCACTGTGTTTATGATTCCTGAATACCTAGCTATCTTTTTTGGCTTCTGCCCATCCTGGAAATGTACTGTTAAGGTTGCTTTTGCAAAGGAGAAGGTATTTTCCCTCATGTTTTCTAATTTGTGATAGATTTGCAGGAAAAATTCTCACTTGTTTTCAGTCTGGTTATTTTTCCCTGCCTCAACTATTGGCATGAATGGTGATGAAAGCAACAACTGCACATCCAGTTCCATAATATCCGAATTAGCAGCTTTTCCTAGTTTTAGGAACATAAAATAATAAAGTGTATCCTGAGATATGCTGAGCATTGTGTTATTGCAGAGAAGAACCTAGCTAGAAATTATGTTCATCATTAATTTCCTCTAGGGGATAGTAAACCAGACATGTAGACACATTCCTGACATAAATTTGATAGCAATGAGTGGGAATGCTGTCTAATGTATGTTTACTGGATTTACACACTCATGCAAAATTATCTGAATTTGCTTTGTGGTTTTGCTCCCTATTCCTTTGCACACTTTCTCTCTCTCTCTCTTTCTCTCTCTTTGCATTTATTACTAACTTCAAGCCCTGTCTCTTGCTCACGGACTGTAGCGCTTAAAGGCTGAGCTGAATGATATGCATCCAAAGGTGGACTCTGTGCATGACCAGGCTGTAGACTTGATGACAAACCACGGAGATCACTGCAGGAAAGTAATAGAGCCTAAACTGTCAGAGCTCAACCAGCGATTTGCAACTATATCACAAAGAATTAAGAGTGGAAAGGTAGGAAGACTTGCTTGCATATTGAGATGCATACAAAATGGTATTTATATTAGGCACATAACTATAACTACATAGCAGACAGAAGTTTCTCCAAAAACTAAGCTTCAAAGATAAAAACAGGGCTGATGAAGCCTTTGATAGGGTTGTGTGAAATCATTGCTTGTCTTAGGGAAAAATGGGACTGCCTATAGATGGTTTATTATTTGGATAGTTTAACTGTTTGCATTGCGTGTTGTGGTCTCACTCAAAGAAGGGGGGAAAAGTGTTTATCAAGATGAAGTGCCTTCAGAACACCGCCTGTAAAGGTCTTCCACCTGGCAACCTTCTCTATCAGATGTTCTCCAGTTTATAATTGTATAGGCAAGATGAGCTGAAATGGCAGCACCTCACTAAGCGTTATATAATATGTACCTATCAAGCTGATAGGAATTACTACAGCACATAATTTTAATGGTAAAATGGAATTTACAGGATTGTTTTCAGGACCTTGGGGAATGCACAGCTAGGGTATGATTCACAACAGATAGCTATAGTAATCGATATTGAATAAGATAGAGAAGCAAATTCTTGCCTGATTTCTTGGCAGTTCTGCTGACTTGCTTATATGCATTTGGTTAAAGTATTAAATTGCTGGGTGCCTCATATTATCCATCTATATAATGTAGGTAACTGCACTTCCTGTAGTCATCATTTAAGCTTTATGGACTGAAAAAATATTATTCTCCTGGGGTGTTATTATGCTTCCTAAGTGTTTTGGGTTTTTTTATACTTTGGTAAAATTATTCGCCCAGTGAGTAACAGATTTTAAAAATCAGTTCAAGATGATAATAAATTCTTATAATCTGTTTTCTATCAATTCTCATTTGTTTTCAATTTGGCTAAATTTTTCAAATAGTAACAATTATCAGTACAACAATAAGGTAAATAAGAAATTACCTGTGAAGTCAGTAGACATTAGTACATAGTTGTGTCCTGAATTAAAAAGATCATAGTGTACTAAAATGAAATTTAACCTTTTAAGGTAGTCTTTGAACCTCATTCAATTACTGGAATTTCATTTAGTATTTTTCCTTCCATTTATCTTTTTGTTACTGTTTTTACATTTTTCAGAGGTTAGTAATTTTATATTCCTTTTTTTTGGGGGGGGAAGGGGTTAGATTTGTCTTTTGATGAATTTTAAGTACTTTTGAAGATAGCTTTCAGAACATCTGAGAAGAAATTACTGCATAGTTTGCTATTATTTCTACCTCATTTGAAGTGCTTACTGAGTGCAATTCTGAGCTTCTGAATGAAAATTTGCAAACACAACATTACTCTTTAATGAAAATATAATAATGTATGATATTTATAATGTTTGTAAGTATGCAAAATCTTTGGCATTAAAACAAACAACCAGGCACAATTAAGACATTTTTACCCTAATTCTCCCAGGTAGTCTGTGGAACAGATAAGTGGCACTTGGGTTAGAATTTGAAACAGAGCGTTAACCTAAAGAACCATAATTATCCTGTGATTCATTTTGGAGGAATGGTGTCTACTTTTTTTGGTTGAGGGTTTGATCCTGCATTTTTTTTAAGATTTTTTTCAAAACACAAGGTCTTTTAGTGAAGTTTCATTGATTTTTATAATACGTTACAAAATTAAGAGAATATTATACACAAAGGCAATCAGTTTCTTATTTTATATAATTCAACTGGCATTTTTACTATTCTTTGTGAGAAAGTGATGACTTCAAAACACTGAAACAAGTTATCATGACATTTTTCTCGATAATAGTAGGTGGTTTTTCATCTGAATGGATTGCTTATTATGCAATTAATTTCTGACAAACCAGATTTAGACAATTGGTGTCAAAATTCATTTTTTTTAGACAAATCATTATGATACTCTGTTTATCTGATCTTGTTCTTACAAATGTAAGATTTTTTTTTATTATTATTTTTTTTAAATTTAGTCACCATAGAGTTTTTGTGGTTTTTTTAATATGGAAATTCTCCAGTATTGTTAAAATCTATTTTTACTTATATCTTTCAGTACTTTGAGTTCTATGGTGTAGATATTTTTCACATGATGAAAAGTTTATCATTTTTTTAGCAACACAGAGTAGAACAGATGTCTTTTCTTTTATGCTTCTAATAAAACTATTAAGTATATGACTTAAATTAATAATCTTTCTATTTCTCCCATTTTAGCCCTTCATTCCTTTGAAGGAATTGGAGCAATTTGACTTTGATATACAAAAAATGCTTGAACCACTGGAGGTTGAAATTCAGCAGGGGGTGAATCTGAAAGAGGAGGATTTCAATAAAGATATGGTAATTTGGGTGAAATGGAAGTTTGAGTGAAGTAGGCAGGGAGATGAAAAAAGCTGAATGGAAATTTTACTGTGCTAATTTAATATAAAATCAAAAATTCCAAGTTAGCCTTAACTAAAAGTTTTAGTGATAATTCTTCTTTTATAAGAAAAGCCTTTTTTGACCCTTGTAAAAACACAAAGCAAAGCAGGAATATTATCTAAATGTACTATACTAGTACCATCAATATTACAAAACAGCGAATCTCTATATCAGTATAAACACCAAGAAAACTCAGAATCATGTATTTAAACGGGCAATATGGTAGAAGATGATATTCACTAAAATGCATCCTAGACAATGATCACAGAAAGAAATGCCACTTGCCAATTGGTTCTTAACCATTCTGATTATACAGTTTATTTTACATAGGTTTTGTGGCAATGGTAAGCATCTCTTTGCAAGTAGTAAAACCCTTTATGCACCTTAGGGGGAGGAAAAAAAAAAAAGAAAAGAAAAAATATCAAAGAGAGGAGTAAAATACTGCTGTGCTTTGCTACTGTTGTCATTGTGGGGTGTCTTCTCCAGAATGAGTTTCAGAGGGATGACATTTCTTGGCTGTGCAACAACAGAGATTTGTCTGTAGGACCTTCTCTTCATGAGTCTTCAGCAAGATCATGTGTATATTTCTTTGCAAATAATATAAAGAGTCCATATTATTTTCATTTTAAGGAATTCCTCAAAGATAGCTATTTCATAATGGACTTTTTTTTTTATATATATACAGGAAATGCACAATTTAAGGCAGTGTACTACAGTGTTAAATTCTAAGTCGATCAAATCTGGTGGGGATTTTCCACTACTTGAACATATTTTGTTCCCTTTCTTTACATAAAATGTTTAGTGTGGTTCAAGTGATACACTCCCATAATCTGTGGCATAGGTTCTATGTAAAAAATACTTAGGGGTGTCATTTTCCCTTCCAGAACAGCTGTTTTACACTGTGATGATACATGAAATGGTCAGGAATTACATGGTACATTGGTGATTTCAGTGACTAATGATATATTTAGAATATTTTAGCAATTTATGTTATTTTTTATTTAAAGTAAAATATATTTTACCTTTTTTGCCTTTAATGTTTTCATCCTGTTCTGGATGCTGCATAAAATCTAATAACAAACATCTGTAGAATTTCAAGTACTGTTTTACATCTACTCCTTAAGTGTCTACATACATTGTAGAAAGCCAGTGAAAGTTATTTGCTCTTCAGATAGATCTGCAAGTAACTATTAGATTATTATCTTAGCAAAGGAAGTATATATTTATATATCTGTCTCTTCTAGTACTTAAGTAATAATTAGATTTAAATGCCCTTTTTTTTTTAATCAGGGTGAAGATGATGAAGGCACAGTGAAAGAATTGCTGCGAAGAGGTGACACACTTCAAAAGAGAATCACAGATGAGAGAAAACGGGAGGAAATAAAGATAAAACAACAACTGTTGCAGACTAAACATAATGCTCTCAAGGTATAGGAGCTACAGTTACAAGCACATGATACTAAACCCATTTTTTTTTCATTTCAGGGCATTGTTCTGTTAAATGAATCTTTATTACTGATTAATGTAAAACCATTTGGCTATAACAAATATAAACAAACATTTTCTAATATACTTCTCTTGGCACCTTGAAAAAGACAGATATATCTCCAGCTTAATGAGCTCTTTTTTTGTCCTCAGTGTTACAACCATGTTGCCGTTGGACAACAATTATTTCTTTAATAATAATTCCTTTTTTAACACATTCTACATATTTTTATGTTTCTCCAACATCAATCAAGACCTTAGAGTTAGTCCACACAAAGTTGTATTTTCAATTGTATAACATACTCCTGGCAATGGATAAGTTTCTTTATCCTTTAGTAAAAGATTTACATTCTATGTTCTTTAGTAGGAAAAGTGGCTCCAGCCTCTTTAGAATAGGGTAAATAGTATTACCAAGAGACCTAGAGCTGAACACTGAAGTCATATATCAAAATTCTGTGTAACTGCAGTCCTGGACATATACCTGTATGATACTGTTCTTGGAAACATCCACAGCGAGGCCTCTTTGAACAAGCTAATAGTCATAATTGTGAGTGCTGTCTTTCAAGGGAAAAATAAATATGAGGAAAGAAGAATCTTACAGTTGGAAAATCACCTTCTTCACCTACCTGAAGCCATAGACTATGGCTACTACAGAAGAATTTTTCATCTTATTGGCATGAATAACTTTTTTTAAAGTTGTTCTTGGCTTGGGTAACATAGCATGGTTACATTTTATTATTACTTATTTTTAAGCAACATCTTTCCTTTCCTGTGGATTTCATTCCAATTTTTACAGTTTTGCAGATCTGTTTTTCAGAATATATATAACTGGAATATACCATTGTTTGAAATCTGTTAGGTCTATCTTTGACTGTTCCAAGTTAAATGGAAGTAATTCATAATTTTTATGGAGGAGAAACAAGAAAGGTATTTCTAGAACAATACTATTGACCAGGTCCTTCTTGGCTATTTTTCTGGAACAGAGTGATTGATTTTCCTTTAGGTCACTCAGTTAAGGCATTCAACCTTATAAAATAAAATTCAAGAATGGTTGAGGCAAATTCATATGAGTATTTTTATATAAAATGTGCCAGTCATTTTTTAATTTACTTCTTAATAAGAAGTTATGAAGTAGTAGAAGTAATGAAAATATTTTCTGAGTTCTGTATGATCACAGTTAAACAGTTAAAACAAATGCAAATGGAATATATAGAATAATGTTTATATAAAATAAAATATTTTCTTCCTTCTTGTTAAAGACAGTTTTTAATACTTTTATAAACTGACTCATAAGCACAAGACATTTGTTATGTAAATGTTATTTAATTTAGGAAAAGGAAACCTGTCTTTGCATATATTTCTGCATTTAAATTATTTTCCTTTGAATAGCTACAGAGTTTGTATACAGGCTAAAATTTCACAGGAGACCATAGGAATCCCAATTATGTCTAGATACTAAGTGGGTTTTGTTTATAACTGGCCAGTAAGTATTCTGAGCAGAAGTGTTTTGTATAAAGTATTGACATTTATGTAAGAGTCTTAATTTCTCTTAATATTGATTACTGTCTTAGTGGTGTATTCAATATGTGAACAACCCTGAATTAGGTAACCTCCTTTAGAAGAAAAAATAATCTGTTAAACTGAAGAAAATATACTGTGTTTAGACACTTGCATACTTAATTTAAATATCAACAGTTAATTTAAAATAATTTAATAAATAGTTTAAAAAATAGTCGCCTTGTGCACTTTACTGTGCACACATGCCAATTCATATTTTATAAGCCTTTAATTCATATTCTAATAATGTCTGCACTGTGAACAGGACTTGAGATCTCAAAGAAGAAAAAAGGCTTTAGAAATTTCTCATCAGTGGTATCAGTACAAGAGGCAGGCTGATGACCTAATGACATGGCTGGATGACATTGAGAAAAAGTTAGCCAGTCTACCAGACCACAAAGATGAGCAGAAGCTAAAGGTAATGTTGTTTTGGGATGGCAATGGCAGATCTTTCTGAGTGATAGTTTATCAATTTAACAGACAGCAAATTCTGTAGATATAAAATACTATCAGTTCAGTTCTTTATTTCAGTTTATAGTAAAACAAACCCTAATTGTTCAAACTGACATTTTTTGTTGTGCTGTATCTTACAATTGTCTGTTATACACAGTCCTATATGAATAATATGAAACATGATAAATAATTTTTTTCAATAATATGGAAAGTGTGCAATGTATTAAGAAGCATCAAATGTTTTCTAGAAAAAATTATAATTGATTTTATGTATCTTTGTTCCAGATGAACAAATGACTTACCGATATGTGGATGACATCTATCTCATGTTAGCTCATTCATTTTCATCAGAACATATTCATATGTCACTGTCAAGCTCTATAGATCTATTTACATACTGTCAAAGGTTTTCTAGTTTATTTTCCATTGTCTTTTTTTGCTTCATTCTCTGTTGAGTTTCCCACAGAGTAAAACAGGAGTTAAGAAATACATTTACGAGTCCAATAATTTATTTGTAAAGTGTCTGAACAGTATTTGTCCTGAATATACTGGCCCTTATTAAGAAAATAATTTCTCCAATTGCCCATCGGAAGGTACTAGCAAGAATATGGAAGTGGAACTGTTGGCTTTTGCTAAATAGTTTTCAGTGTGTCCTGGCTATTAGTATCTCTACAGCCAATCTCCAAGAAGGTTCTTCAATTTCAGTTATTCTTGTTTTGCTTAAATGTAAAAATAAGACATGAAATAGCTGCAAATTTTAATTGTAACAATAAAATGGAAATGGAATTTCTGACAGAAGTATTTTGCTAATTTTAAGTTGATTGATCTAGTTAGCTAACTGTCCTGGGCCCTGTATTGGTTTTGCTCACTAGGAGATTGATGGAGAATTGGAGAAGAAGAAGGAAGAACTGAATGCGGTGCACAGGCAGGCTGAACGCTTGTCTAAGGATGGGGCTGCAAAAGCAGTGGAACCAACCCTGATACAGCTCAGCAAGCGCTGGCAAGATTTTGAGAGCAAATTTGCTCAGTTTCGAAGACTCAACTATGCACAAATTGTGAGTTGTTACTGGCAAACCCATATGTTTGCAACTGCTACTACTAACAGCATCCTACTAATGATGAGAGCTTCAGGGTCAGTGTCAGCTTTTCAGATGTTAATAAGCAAAACCCTATTGCCTGCAAGTTGGGGAATATTTATATTCTAATAAAATAGTTCTCTGCTGTGGTCTTAAAATTGCCCGTAAGTTAAATCAGCCAATTACCAAAAACTCAGCAATGAAAAATTCATGTTTATTTCTGTTGCCTCATTATTTTTCCATAACATTTTCCAGTTTAAAAGTGTCAGTTTGCCATGCATATAATTTGTTCAGTGAATGTGTAAACCACAAAAATTGTCTTTTCCCAACTACCCATCCCATGCCAATTTAATTATTTTTTTATTATGATTTGTCCATAACATGTTATACCTACTTTAGGAAGAGATTACAACAGTTCTTTTCACACTATATATACATAGGCTCTTCTCCAAATGCTAGTGTTCTCTAAAGAAGTTTTTGCCAGAAAGACAGGATGAAAACATAACTAAATAACTCAGAAGACATAAAATTATGTTTAAAATATAATTTTTCTTCCTGGTGTATACATGCTGTGATAACAGGATAAATAAAATGGAAATAAGCTGTCACTATTCCAGGTTTATGATTAAAATATGTATTTGTTACCCATTTAGAAGGTTATTAGAGATCAGTTTTGTACTTTCATGGCAGTTTTTCCTTGCCATTCCTACTCCTCTGCTCATTGTTTTCTGGGCTTTTGATTTTATATGAAGAAAGGAAAGGTTTGCTCTCAAAAAGTTGTTACATTATGTACCTTTCTGTAATCTTAAAAGTGCTAGTGATAAAAGAGTGTTTCAACAATATATAATTTTATTTATTTATTTTTTAATGCAACTAGATTGCAGAGGGGACATACTGACAGGATAATGCAAATTTAAATACATTAAGTGTTATTTATAATTGATGTATGGTTGAATATGTTTTTTTCTTAAAAAAAAAGGACTTCCAAAAATCAGCAATAATGTATAATCTTTTTGTACATATAGTCCTCTACTTAATGTACTGAGTTTATTGTGTATTTTTAATTTTTATACTATTAAGTTACATAATTTATATATAAAAATAATAATTGGATAGCTATGCAGTTAGTGGAAGTAATCAGAGAAACATTAACTTTGATTTGTATGTTGTTATATCTTGTAACATCTGATTACTCTTTCCAGATTACTATGGTTTATATTAAACTTGATGATTGTAATCAGTTGCAAATTGTTTATACTGGCATGGATAGCATAGCAAAGCTAGAGCAGGCTTTGCTTTGTCTTGTAAATGAGTTCTGGGTTTTGGTTGTTGGTTTGGTTTTGGTTTTTTTTTAATAATGAATATATTTGTTCCTTTGATAAGCAAGTAAGAAATAAGGATGTGCATGCAATTCATATAAAAACATTCTGCTGTCAATGTACTTTTTATGTCACCCACCACCTACCATGACAGAGTATGAGTATATCCATTACACAATTTTAATCACAAATCAATAAAACTATGTACTGCCATATTTTTCTTTAAGATATGTAAGATAGATACATCAGCACATGTGCTTTTGAATTGATCAAAGGAATGCAGTCATCATCTTTTTAAAGCTTTGTAACCATTACATGTATTTTTATAGTTAAAATATATTATTCATATAACATATTTCTATCCTTGTAATGGTTAAATCTTTAAATATTCTGAGATATTTCATGCAGGAAGGCTACTTGTTAGTATTTATCTGGAGAATTAGGTCAATATTTAATTGAATTTACATATATACAGGATAATTACTGTATCCTTATTTCTCATGAAAAATATTTTGCTCTTTGGACAATGAACAAAGTGAGATTCAAGTGAAATATTTTAGAAGTTCTGCAGAAGCTACTGAAACTCGTAGAGAGAGTATATTTTCATGGCTCAAATCAGAGTGAGAAGTACAGCTGCGTTGTTACTGTTTTGGCCTTGCTAAATCAGTGAAACAAAGTGAATTTCTCTTGACTTCTATTTTTTCTTTTCTAAACAACCTAAGTACCTACCTCACAGGGATGTTGTGAGGGTTATTTAATTGTTTGTGCAATACTTTAAAAGACAAAAGAAAAATTAAAATTCAAACTATGCACTTCAACAGATGCATATACTAGCAAAAATTACTTTCAGAGATTTTGTTAACCACCAAGTGAATAAAACTGTATAATAAAAATACTAAACTTAATTTATCTTATAATCAAAAGTAATAGAAAACTGCTGCATTTCTTACTTATAATTGATGATGTATTCAATAACAGACTTATTTAACAACTGTCATTATAAATCAATGAGGATTTAGTTGTATTGTGTATCTTGCAATTAATTATGATTCACTGAATAAACATAGCAAGATTGCATTGAAGACGACCTTTAATGCATTTCTTACCTTTGTTGGAATTGATATATTTCTGTTATCAAAGTGTGAGATGAGAATGATCATTCTCTCCAGGATTTTACTTTTCCCCAATATCTGTTGGGAAGACCTGTCAGAAGGATATAGGAATCATAACCATATAAGTGTTAATTCTCTCTAGCATGGTAGAGTCTCATATATACATATATGAGCAGTAAATATACAGCAAGAAATCAACAGATGTATATGGATATATAAAAAGGAATTTTCTGTTGCTACTTTTGATAATAGGGTATCATGTAGTTATATGGCATGTTCTATTTATTGACAATTTTGATATTGAATTTGTAATAGAAGTCATCTCTTTATGTGAATATTGTCACAGAGTAATGTGTGACATTCTGTAGCAAAAGAGGTGGGTTTATTGCAGTAACAGATTAAACGTGGTGCTCACATACATAAGTATAACTGCACAAAACCTGAAACATGGAGTTAATACTATCTTAAAAGTTTCTTCTCCTACCCAGTGTCTTTACTTGTATATGGCAAAATAAACAGTGGACAGAAGATTCAGTTTTTCAGTCAGGCAGACTTCTGATTCTTGTGTTTAGTGTTCTACTTTATTTCTGCTAAAAATTTCTGTTTGAAATCTACTGCTAGTAACTTCAGTTGTGAAATCTGAGTAATTTAGAGTGGAATATTTTAACAACTACGATAAAACTACGATTAACCACTAAATCACAATGAAATTCATGAAAGCTTAAGATACTCTTCCAAAAACAAGCCATGAAACTTCAATCCTAGAGCAGTATGCAATTTTTGTGTATTCAAATTACACATTTGTTTGATTTTTTTAATCATTTCAATAAAATTATTATTAGAGATGTCAAGGGACATTTATTTCTAGATTAGCTCTGCAGAATCAAAAACATTAATCCTTGGCAGTCACAGAGTATTTTCAGAAAAGTTATCAATACCCTTCAGTACAGTCTAAACCTAAATCTTCCAGTTAATATTTTTCTCCAATAGTTTATGCCGCTGTTCCAGGGTGGTGAAAATGATTATCTGCTGCAGAGAAAATGCTAGATTAAGATAGCTTAATACAAAACAGGATCAAATTCAGTTATATTAGATTTAATTACATTAGGTTTACCTGAAGCATGCATAATAGAATGGTTTTTCCATGCTTTCTTTTAATCAGTCTACAAGCATGTTTATATCATAGCTCAGTTTATATTTTACTGAGATAACTGAAATTACTCTGTGTGCATTGAAGGCCTTTATCATGAGAAAAGATATTCTAGATGAACACAGGTGAAGACTCTACACTATAAATTCTTATTTCATATATCCTGCTTCCATATTTTATCAAGCTATCCAGCATTCTTTCTTCTGTCTTATATGGTGTTTTTTAAGTTTTCCTCTCTCAGCTGAACTATGTCTGCTGTAAATAGTAACCCAGAATATTTTCAGAGAAGAAGGCTTTTTTCTTGCAACCTATTAACATTAATTCTTGATGTATATGTAACTAAAAAAAAAATAGGCTTAACTAAGTCTTTTCAGTAATTTCATGGGTTACACACACAAACATTCTATTGAAATTTATGATCATTCTACTACTGAAATATTTGGGACTGGATTTTGGCCATACTTGGAAAAATAATAAAATTTCTTAAATTATAAACATCATAAGAGACTGCATTTTTCATACAAATTAGACTATGCATTGAACAAGACTGAATAAAGAAAATAGATATACAAAACATGTATTTATTTCTACAAGGTAAGTGATTTAGTCTAAGCAATTCAGTGGTTCTCTGCCACATGGATAAAATACCAGTACTATTAGTACTTACTGTGAACTAAATATTATAGCCTTCATTTCTCAAAAGAAAGACATTCTGCTTAAGGTTCTGTAAAGCATTCACAAATTCAAAATATCTGTCTCCTAACTGGATGATCACATCAAGTGATGGAATATGTGATCAACTTCTGGAAGCGGATTAAGGACCGATCAAGTTCATATTTGAAATTCAAGTTCCATCTTTTAAGAGCATCTTGCAATTTTCAGTTAATATTTTCCTGTGGTGCTCTATTTAGTTCATGTAATGAAATTTAAACTTTATTTTAATTGTTAAAATGTATTTATATAAAAAGATATTTTCTAAAGTATGAATCAAACAATAATTGAAATAAATCAGTCACAGTTAGATAACCACAGGTCTCTGTGTCCTAGTAATCTTTCTGCATCTACATAACGGGGATACTTCAGTGACAATGTGCTACCGTTGTTTTAGATTGTTGTTTTCAGTTTTCACAACCAGCACCACTGGAATGAAGTGGTTTTCTTATTTTCTCCTTCCTTAAGTATTTCTTGGGGTAAATAAGCAAGTAATGGTTCCCAATAAGAAACATCAAACGAATTATTTATTATTTCTACAATGAGTAGGAGGGAGTATGAATAAAAGAAAAAAAAAAAAAAAAAAAAA
>VWZY01011560.1:15332-57890 GCA_013399075.1 Chloroceryle aenea | reverse complement strand
TCACAAAAAAAAAAAAAAAATAAAAAAGAAAAGACAGGAAAAAAAACACCACCAAAGTTACAACTATGAATACAAACAATAACATTACTAATTACTCTGGGATTGATGTTTAAAATTAATAGTTACAGCTGCTGTGCATAGTTTTAATTTTTTTTTTTTTCCCTCATTTAAATATAAAAATAATGCACTCAGAGAAAGAATAAAAATAATTGGGGATGAAATAAGTAGTTATCCAGATCTCTGAGACAGGCAAATACAGGTATTGTAAGATCACAAACAACCACAGGTACCTATCCAATCCACCATACAAACCTCACCAGAGTGTAGCAGGACTATCTGAGTTTCGGGGAGATGTTCCATAATTTAAGCCTAAAAGTACAGCAAACAGAACTTTACATGTGGAAAAAACCTTTGCATTTCAGGTCAAAAATAAGACAGTGGAAATAAGTTCACACTTGTTAATGCCTGTTGATTGATGTTTTTCACAATCAACATCTGCAATTTTCTATTCTTATTCCTAGGACATAAAATCTACTGAAATGTTGTCTGATTAATATTATTATTAAGAACAGTTTCATTTTAGCTGGTTTTATTTCATTTTATGCATAGATAAAATAGATTCATTTTATCATACAATAAAAACTGTTAATGCAGCATTTCTCAATCAGTAAGGTATGCCTTAGCAGTGAAGGATTGTGAAGACATAAAGCACTCTCTGTCCAAGAGCAGTGCTGAATATAATTGTGTATTTTTGAAGTTTCAATTTTTATATAAGTCACTGATGAAGTCAGATACATTAAGTTTTGGAACATGTAGACTTCTGTGGACTCATCCTTGAGGAGAAAAATCACTTACATGAGAAAATATTTACAATCTTACTTGCATATATGATTTTTTTTAATGTATTATTTTAAATAGATTTTCATGTATGGAATTACACAAGCATTTTATCAATTTATAATCCTCTAGTAAGGATTTAAGTCTCTCTATACTTGAAAAAGATGGTTCTCTTTGTAAGAATAGATAACTTGTGATTGACGAAGGCCATCCAATCTCTTAATGAAAAATCCATGTTACTAGCATAAATTTTGTTCTACTTTCTACATATATGCACACTTACAGGTAAGATGTGGTAGGAATAATGAAGACAGAACTGACATTACTACTCACAGTTGGCACAGGAAAGTGTGAGGCTTCTTTATGTATAAACATGTACCTGAAAGTGGTTTTATTGACCTCTGACATCATTTGATCATACTTTTGCACTTTCAACTCCTTATTTATATATAGTGATGCTAAACATGGGCTAGCAAATATCATGTAGTTTCCAGTTTGCTCTAGAAAGCAATAAACTGTTCCAAAATTTATTAGGCTCTTTGAGATATGATTACCTTTATCAAGAGATTTTTGGTATCTTCTGCATTTTTTTGTATGTGTCACACACCTATGATTAATCCTCAGAGATGACTGACATTTTGCACTCTCACATATCTTACAGCTGCTTGTAATGAATACTTTCTCAAGCATTAGCTCTCTTCAGGAGGAGGTACATGTTTGTATGTTTTCCTGAACTTCTCATCGGAATGCTGCTAGAAGCAGTGTAATGGTCCAATAGTGCTGATAGATGTTTTGCCACTTCACTTATCGCACATATTCTGTTTGTGTGAAGTTATTAACTCAAAAACACAGTGCACTGAGGTTGGAGGCCTAGAGTAAGAAGGGACCAAAAATGAAATGATTGTCAAGGCCTAACACAAAGAGGTTGGAGGCTCTGAATGTAAACTGCTGAACAGGAGAAGTGATGTTGGGATTGTTTCCCCCAAAGAAAGAGGAAAGGAAATGGATAAACTGACATGGGTGAACGGTGCTTTAACACTGAGTTTTTCAGTGCTAAAAGGAAATTAACAGCATTCTCCAAGGGTAGTTAGCTCTAATGCCACTAATACTGTTCTAGGTGTAGGAAATGACCATCACAGATGCTTCCTGGGGGGTGATGTTTAATTCTGTGGGATAAACCTTCATTATTCCTGTAGCTCCTTTTTGTATTGTTTGTGCTTTTTGGTTGGTGTTGTGGTGGGTGTTTTGTTTTTTTTTGGGGGGGTGGTGTTTGGGTTTTTTTGTTTGGTTGGGTTTTTTGTTTGTTGTTTTTTTCTTCCCCTTGTTTTGTTTTTGGTTTTTTGGCCTTCTTTTTCAGGGTCAGTTCATGGAGGTATTTCTTGTCTTTGTGTTGAACCTGGTAGGATGTGATAGATATCAATAAAAACAGTTTCTCACATGTAGGTAGACTCATGCTTATGGAAAGCTCCTCTCTCTTAATTAAAAATATATAATGATGGGGAAATAATTAAATTTAGTAATCTAGATATGATAATACTTGGTGAAAAACAGCACATGAAATGTTGAGTCTTACCCAAAAGAAACTGTTTTTTTTCTGAGACTAGAAGTAATTTCCATCACTAACAATCAAGTAAAAATACAAAATAAATTAATATAAGTAAAAGTTTCTTTTGCAGATGCAACAATATAGGAATGGCCATATACACCACCATTTCCCCATCATTGTTAACAAATTATTTGTATTATGTATGATTTTAATATATTGTTTGGTTTTGAGTATTTTCAAGTAACTAATGCATTTTGCCACTCAGATTCAACTTATTCAAAACCATTCTTAAATGATTATCTAAAATTTTAGTTTCCATTTCTATTTAATCCTTATAAAATGTTAACCTACCTTGCTTTTGATGTACAATTTTGGCATTAGCAATGACATGTATCTCTATGGAATGAGTATTGTTTTTAATAGTAGTAGTTCCCAGCTGCTATAAGTTCTTTTTTTTTTCTTTTTTTTTTTTTTTCATTACAGTGTTAGTATATGATTCAGTTTCAGCTGTGCATTTTTAGAAAAGATCCTTGTCCAGAATATACGGAAGGAGCCTGCCTATTATATGTTCTAGAGTAAGGCAACTGTAGCAAATAGACACAAGCCAAAATTTTTCCCTTTCTTTGCTGACTGAAATTGTCCGTTCTGGATAAGCCTAGCCTCCATTCCTTAGTTCAAGATGCCAGTTTCTGTCTTGGGTTCTGTTATGTGACCAACAATGAGGGAAAGATATGAGGAAAGAAACACCTGTGACCTATTGAAAAGCCCACTGGAGTCAAAGAAATTTAATCCTTGATTTCTAAAGTTGTATCAAACTTTCAACTCTTTTATTTAAAGAGTAATCAGAAACTAATTAATTTGGATTGCTAATCTTTTTTTAGAATAAGGTATTTAATAATGTTACCATATAGGTTCTAGTAGCCCTCTGCTTTCAAATATCAATCCATTTATCTATTTACCTGATTGTAGTATTTTACAGTTTAACAATATAAACATTAATGGTTTGTGTGAACTAGAAATCTCCTCAGTCATATTTCCTATGGAACTATATGAGTAATCATCCAACTGTGAGAAATAAGAAAGTAAAGTTTTATGGAAGTGGTACATATGACTATATATTTGCATATATCTCATCCTTATTGAGTGATGTTAAATTTTACACATTTTTTGAGGGATTACTAAACCATATATATCACACAAAGTTCAGTCCTGTCTTCAGATTTTAATTAATTTTACCTTGATGAGTACTTTATATGAATTCTTTGTATTTTGAATGAGTAACCTTGCACATGCAACACTCTTTTTCATTACTGCAAATGTAAATATCCTGTCTTCTCAAAGAGATAAGTACACTTATAGTTAAAATGTTCCTCATGTGGGTCCAAATTTCTTGACTACACATGACAAGGGTCACAATGGACTCTTGAGGAATGAAAATATATTGCTACATGCCTCAGTGGCTTGTTAAGAATTTCCCATTTCCTAATCAACCAGGACAGCTGCTTTTCAGGTTTACTGAGGCAAACTGTTATTTTTGTGGAATGTGTGATTCATGAAACATATGGGGGATGAACACTTTTTTAAGCAATTTATTTTAAATAATAAAAATGATAACTGCTATGATAATTAGAGAGGTTACAGTGTTAGCAGATGCATTGAGAAAGTAATGCAGTGAGAAAACTGTAAGCAGAGCAATTAAATTTGCATAAGAAATGCAACAGAATGACACAAGTCTACAGACAACTTTATGGTTTTATATGTGATATGCATACATCTTGTATAGTGTGTATATGCACATTTTAAGACTCTAAAGAAAAATGAAGAACTAGATTAATCAGCCCATTAACTGAAGAGAGAAACATATAATAAAGGATGGACAAGGCAAATAGATAAATTAAAATGAGACACCTTGCTGAGGTAGCATGTAGAAAACAGTGTTTACATTTGTTTTCTTTTACCTATTGTGTAGGTAACTAATGATACTGTTTTCTTCAGAACCATTGATCCATTGTCTTTCACATATGTGGCTCCAAAATCCATTATTATCTTTATTAGGACTGAAGCATCTAAGTAATACAATTTTTGAAACAAAGTTTACCAGCAATTGCTTGTAAAAGTTCTTTGAGGTCCTCAATATTTTTGAGAAGACAGATATCAAGCACAACATATCTTGAACTCATAGCAGAAATCCTATGTGATGTGACAAAACATATCATAAACAAAAATAATATATATCTTTTGAATTTTGCCTTTTCTAATGGAGATGCAGCTGATCATGTGTTTGAAGTTGAGTTAGAAGAAGCAATCACAGTTCTTCCTGCTCCAAACCATACTTTTGGTATTATTAAAACAAATCAAATCTAGAGTATTAATGTAAAAAATCACTATTTTGTTGCTTTATAAGTCAGTATCTTTCCAAATGCCATAGATCAACTATCTATTTTCTTGGAATCTAAACATTCTGAGATTTCTCTACATTTGATGTATGCATGTGCTTTCAGAATAAAGTGTTCATATTGGTCCAGATTTATTTTTTAAAAAAATCTTTATTTCTTGAAGAAGTTTGTTCTTGGGATTTCTTTTAGAAACATGAATTCTTTAAAGACCTTTCAAATAAAAGAATCCAAAATTTACTTTCTAGTTTAAGGATAGTATAATGTTGAAAGTGATGAGTTTACCGAATTGTTTTGTATTGCATGTTATTTAAGAAATGTATCTATTACACAAGTTACTATTTTACCTGACACCTTTAACTGATTTAATATTTTAGACCTGGCATGCATGGAATTTTTGTGATGAAGAGCAGATTATTAAAGTGGTGTTAAGATTTAAAAGGAAAGGGCTAGCACTAAAATATCAGTAACACCGTAAACCCAGAGTACTCTTGAACTTCCTATGTTCATTTCTTTGGAGATTTGGAGAAGAAAAGTTTATACACTTTTGCATGGATTAATTTCAGTACCTGCTGTTTCAGACAGACTAGTGGAGTGTGAATGATCTATGTCAGAAACCTGAAATATTTCCTGCATTTGTCCTTAGAAATTGGTTTTAATTGTTTTTAGGTTGTGAACTGGAAATTGTATTGTTATAAGTTTGTGTAGTGTTAAGAAACTAAAGGAAGTATTCTGTTGTATATCTATACTAGCAAACAGCTCATGAAGATAAAACTTTTGTGGTGACTGAAACTATGACTGTGGAAACCACTCATGTGCCTTCTACGTACCTGGCAGAGATCCTTCACCTTCTACAAGCCTTGTCTGAAGTAGAAGAGCGGTTTAATTCTCCTGTTCTGCAGGCTAAGGATTGTGAGGACCTCTTCAAACAAGAAGAATGTCTCAAGGTAAGTTAGAAAGTTTCTCTTAAAATGATTTGATTCCATTATTTTGGGGCTTATATATATTGGCAGCCTGCGCTTACTCTGAGACATCTGGTTTATAAGTGTGCAGCCACTCTCTGTGGTGTGGGCATATGTGTATATTTATATATGAAGGCACGTTGGTGCAAAATATAAGAACACTGAAGAGTTCATTTATTTTTATCTGTTTCACCTGTATTTAGAAGACAAGAGCATTAGTGTAGCTGCAAAGTATGTCCCTCAGTGGAAAAGTAGGGGAGGGGCAGTGATATCTATTTCAAGTTGTGAATTTGTGATTATAGTTTTGTTTGTGTGTTTGTAATTTGAAATAATTAATAATTAATTCTACTCACACTCAGTCTTGGCAGCTTTGTTTTACTGTTTGATTTTACAGTATTTTTTATTTAAACAGCAACAAAATTAAGTAAAATTTATCTGTTCCACACCATGCTAGACCAAAAAACTTGAAGTCTGATTAGGGCTGTTCTCTGTGCAATTATTAGAGTTTAATTAAATAAACAGAAAATATTGTCCAGTAGGAAAATAATGTAGTGAAGAAAGAGCTACTTCAGTATTGCTGATAGGACTTTAAATACTACTGTGTGTACTGTGAAATCCTTTGAAATTGGTGGAATTTTTCCAACACAAAATTGACATAGGATGAGAATAAGATTAAAGCTATAAGCCTAAGTAGATGAGTCAGTTATCAGCATTTGCAGAATAATGTTTATGAGAGGAAAGCCTTGTAAAAAATCATGCTTTAGTGCTGTATATAATTACAGCAATTTCAAATTGTCATCCGGAATGAAGAGAAGACCACATTTCCATTTTTCTGTGACTGTTCTAGGGAAGGAAAGGTTTTAACAAAAGCAAATGTTAGCCTTAAAAAAGGATGGAATTTGCCTACAGTCAGCTATAATAGAGAAGCTTAGAGGGAGGATCAAGGGGGTTCTGAACTGTCCTCTGTAGGAGACCATTTATCTCTTTCCACAACAGAGGAAATTTAACAAAACCACATCCATATGCTGTTGCTAGCTTCTATAAAGTCACAACTATTTATAATTGTTATACATGCATAGATCTTACACATTTTAGGCACCTGTATACACACACACAGATATTTTTATTAGCTCTTGAAACTTAGGCTGTTCTCAGTTTCCTAGCAAGGCAGTACAGTACGAGTAGTGAAGCATAACAGTGAAGTATTTGGAGCAAAGGAAGCATATAACTGATAATAAGACTGTGCGAAATAGCAGTAGGCCATTCCTTTTACCATTACCAGTACCAGTAGATTAAAGTGGTTCTTAGTATTGAAGCACACACCATGCCAATGTTATTGTAATTCTTCATTTTAAACAATCCCTTTTGATATAATGACTCTTCTGCACACAAAAAAAATAAAAATAAAAATCATGGCTAATGAGCTACCCCTTGGCCCTTGTCTATGAACTTATGTTCATTATTACACTGGGTTGAAAAACAGTGACCTACCTCAAACAGTTTACTGGTAGTTGACTTTCCTTTAGTGCTTCTTAATGCTTTACATTTGGGCTATCTTTATCTGATTTATATCCATAACTAACCCCTTGTTCACCCACAAATGTTTGGTATTATTGGAGTTGACACAACTTTAATAATATTGATTACTCAGGTTGCAAGTAAGTACTGCCATCAGTTTAATTTAACTGAACTATTAAATTGTTATGAGATGCATTTGTGGGCACAGTTCCATCTTTCTCCCAAATAAATCTCTTAGAAGACGCAAATGGATCTTGCACATTCATGGTCCTTCAGAAGGATACAGTTTTGATCTGAGCCTGTTTAATGAATATTTATTTCCAAGGAAAAACATTTATCATTGTCATTATACTGCAGTAAAAATAGAAAAGCAGTGAATAAATTGTTCAGCAGCTGGTTGGGAAAGGTTTGAAATTAAATTGTCGTTGATTTTTATCCATGACAGATTTGCATGAATCATATTACAGAACTGTCATGAATAGCTCTGTGTTATAAAACTGAGTTTGTGATTTTTTTATTTTTTTCACTCCCATTCAGAAAGAATCCATTTTAATTGATCCTTAAAAGGAAAAAAGTTTATTTACAGCAATTTTGCAGTTGTAACTGATTTGAACTATTTTCTCTAAAGAAAATATGTATAGTAAGACTTAAACTGGATTGTTCATTATTCAATAGGATAAATATTAAATACAAATTAAAAATTGTCTTTTTTTTTATTGTCATAGATGATTCTAGCACTGACTTTTTTATCAAACGTATGGAAAACAGCAAAATACAAGGTTTTTTTTCCACAAAAAACTGATAGCTTCTAACATTTAAGTAACTTATAGGCACATTTACTGCTGAAACCAGCTCATAGGAATGTTACTCTCTTAATTTTCAACTTTAGGGAGTGGAAAAATCAGGTAAAGAAACCATGTATTGTACAACATTTCCATTATCCTATTGCAAGATTTTTAAATATTAGGACATAGAGTACCTCAGTTTTTCTTTCTCTCAGTACTTACATTATTTAGCAAACGTTACAATTCTGGCAAAGGTGAACCTCCACCTGATTCCATGGAAAATCATTGTTCATGGAATGAAGGATTAGGATATTTGCCTTAATGATAGACTCTCAGAATAGGAAAATTTTTTGGTAAAAGCACAAACATTATGGTACTTCTGTCTGTTGTTAATGATGTTCCTATTGATGGAGTTCATAATCTTTGAGTTCCCCATAGAGATATGATTGTAATAACAATGAATTTCACTACATGATCAAGCGTAGTGAGAAAATGCTTTCAGAATTTAGCTAATTATTTGGATGTTCCAAATACTTATTGAAATTTAAGTGAATGTACAAATTTGCATATATTCAATTAGTCTGATTTTAGAAAACCGAGCTATATTACTATACTAACCCAGCTTTTCCTGGGTAGTAATTATCTCATGTAAGCTACTTGTCTTGGTCAAGCTCCAGGCTATTTAGTGGGAGAGGTATACACAGAAATAAATATATTTATTTCCCAGGGAATTAAAATTAACATGTATTTCTGTTTCCTAACTCACAGCAAACATGAGTGTGCTGAAATAAAACGGTATACTTTGCATTTAAGTTTAATTTGTGTTAATAGCCTATGTGAGAAAATGTTTAGGAGAATTCCATGTTAAGAATCACTGTCATAGTCATGGCATAGTTATTCCTGTGCATTCCTTAATATTAACTGTGAATTCAGAACTTTGTATTGAGGCTACTTGCTTCATATAGTTAATGCTGCAAACGTGCAGTAAGTGCCTATGCATATTAGGGATTTGTTTTTATTATTTTTTAAATATTCTTAATTTTATTTGTATTGTAGAAAAAGATTTAGCTATAATATTTTTCAATGATGTTATGGTTTTAATATGAAAAGGCATCTTTGAGAAAGAGGTTACTTGCTTATGCCACTTCTTGCATAATCAGTCTAACAGCTATTTTTCTAGTTCATCATCTTCTGTTTCTAGTAGGGTCTTTGTTTACTTTGTTAAAAATTGAGTTGTTTGATGTTTTTGTTTTATAAACACATATATTCGTGTTTTGTTTTAGTTGATTGTTTGGTTTTTGGCTGGCTGACTGTTTTGTTTTAGTGTTTTCCTCTTCTTTTTGTCTGTGTTTGGTATTTCTTCATCTACTGACATAAACCACCTTTTTTTTACTACTGTGGTTTATTTCAAGATATAGGGAGTTTACTGTATGCATTACCCATCTGTGATTCTGGCAGCCAGAATCTCCTTTCAAAATGATTTATTAAACCAGTAATACCCATACAAGATATTGTAACTCATAGTCCTACACAGATTTTAAAATTATAAGTAATTTTTTCCAGCTTATTCATGATTACTAACAAGTGTGTTGTTGCTTGTTTTCATGTTAATGCAAAAATCATTAAATATTGTAAGAAATCTGCTATATATACAGTTATAAAGCATCATTTTACGAATGTTTGGACTGCTAAAAGTATATTTATCATTTTGAACACCAGAATATATATTTGTCATGTATTAAGTGATTCTTATCAAGAAACATCACTTAATGTGATATTCAGAGTGGTTTTATGCTGCAGATCAGTAAAACCCATTAACCATAGCTTAGAGCTGAGTATAATCAAATGCATTCTCTGTATAGATCTATCACTAATGCAGTGCTTGGTGGGTGATTTGTACACAAATAGCCAAGGAAATGAATTTTTTACAGAAAGTTGTCTTTCTCTGGCAGATAAAGACAAATTCCGGGTACTGAAAATAAACTGCTGCTCAAGTCTCTAGCACTCAGATTTCTCTTTTCAAGAGCAATGAGATGGATCATTCCCCAAAGGCTACTGTCACTTCAGCTGCTAATGACTTCCTGTTATCCTTTCTTTTCTTTTTTCTTAAAAATTAAAGCTTTGTTCACTTCTGTTAACTGTGTTACATAAATTCCCAAGGCATTGTTGGTAACTAAGTGGTAACACCACTGGTAACACCATCCCAGAGACAAGATATCTTGTTAAAACAGATGTAACCATGGTATAGAGGAGTCAATGAGTGACTGAAGTCAACAGCGCTTTGCTTCCTCTTCAGCCATCACCTGCTCAGATAAAGTTTAAGTCTTCAAATAAAGGATGGACATTCAGTCATTTTTCCTTGTTTTTTGTAAAACTGTTGATATTGTCAAAGCTATTGCTTACTTAACATTTTCTCCCCCTTTCTTCTGCTTCTGAACTTTTTTTTTAATATTTATAAAATAATGTTTTGGTTTTATTTTCTAAAATCTTGATATTACAGAGCATTAAAGATAGCCTGGGGAGACTGATGGGTCATATAGATATTATTCACAACAAGAAGACACCAGCTTTGCAAAGTGCTACACCAAAGGAAGTGGCAAATATACAAGAAAAGCTCACTGAACTTAATTCTCAATGGGGAAAAGTTAACAAGATGTACAGGGATCGACAGGCGTAAGTAATTTTTAAAGACTTATATTTCTGTTGGCATCCATTAGTATTTGGTCTACTGCTGGTGATTGTTTCCTAGTCATCTTTTTGAAGATATACCTTTTAATGTTTCAAATTATATTTCTTTTAACTAACCATAGAATGTTAATAGAGAATCACAATTTAATTTATGAGCATTTTTGTAAAATTGAAAATATTTTGTCCATTGGACAAAATTCTGGCATGATATTGTTAATGTATTCCTAGGTCATTATAAATTACATACCTCTATAACTCTTTATATTAGACATTATTTAACAAGGCAACACAATCAAGAGAAGTATAGAAAGACATTAAAATAATAAATAAAGCTGTGATCTCTTACAATATAATATAATACTAATTATTTTTCTTGTTGTATGTTATTTCTGGGTTTTGTAATCTGAGAATCATGAGAATATCACTTCTCACACTACACATATGTTTAGAAATACCCCTTATCTCAGAAACTGTTCTTAAAAGCAGTATAATCATTCTAAAAAAAAAATAATGTCCAAATAATTATTGCATTTTATAGTAAGAAGATATATTCATCTAACCATGTAAGCAGTGACTAGAAGAAAAAAAGTACTTCCCATGGGGTTAGGCCACAATGATTTTTTCCTACAATCCAAACCTTGCTAACTTTTGTGGGTTTTGTTTAGATTGGTTAGCTGTCATGTTGCAGATTTGTACAGACATATATTTTTTTTACATTTTTTAAATGTAAGCCTGGCTCTGATGTGATTCTTCTATTTGTTATGATGCCATATACAAAAGTGAAGAATATTAGGAGCAGAGGCTGGAGCCAAGCTTCTCACACAGATAATAAAAACTGAGTATATTTGATATTCTGCTCTTCCCAGAGACTGGGTTTGCCCAAACTCTTGCAGGTATAGCCCTAACTCTTACTGGTATAGTAGACCAGGCTCTGATGAACCTTTGGAATCTCCCCATATGCATTTTCTACCATTAGTACATAGCAAGGAAAGTGATTTACTGTTAGCTAAAAGCTTGGTCCACCAGCACTGCTACTCAGTTATCCCTTATTTAGACTATAGTGATACTTAGCCAGCAGCAGAAAGTATTTTGAGGTGAAATCACTGAATGCTTGTCAAGTATTTTGAGGTCATCAGATAAAGGCACTAGAGAAGTGAAAAGTATGGTTGCTCTCCAGCTGACGTTTGCCTGGGGGATTCATCCTTCTAGTATGATGGACAGCAACTCAAGGTGATAATAAGCTTGATTTCTGTCTGGAATTGCAGGCCTTTCATTTTCTTTTAAATCTTTTGTTTGTGGGATTGATCTTCTTGTGTCATTGTTTCAGTGGTTTCATTTGAACTCTGAGATGATCCCTATAGCTTCTGTAATTTTGTGAGGTGCATTTGGACTGCACGTGAATATAGGGAGGAGATGAAGACAGTATGGCCTTTAGCATTTTGCTTCTAGCAGATTTTGTCTGTTAAGGGTGAAAATATCAGTGTAAATCTGCTTTTGAGACAGGGATGAAGCTGTTTGAAGTATTTGAAGTTGTGGCAGGGAAGATAGGATATTAGGAAGAAATTATTTACAGAAAGAGTGGTGAGGCACTGGAACAGCCTTCCCAGGAAGGTGGTTGAGTCAACATCCCTGGAGGTATTTAGGAAACAGGTAGACCTGGTGCTTCAGGACATGCTCTAGTGGCAGGCATGTCGGGGGGTATTTTGTAGTTTTTGTGTTTTTGAAGTCATGTTTGATCAGGGATTTTAGGGGAGGGATTTTTTTTTTTTTTTGTTATGGGTATGGTTGGAGTCGGTGATCTAGGAGGTCCTTCCCAACCATTAATATTCTGTGATTCTGTTTTTATGAGATATGCTATTGATGATGATCTTTTGGGACAGTTTTGGAGTTATTACTGGAGCTCTCTTTTGCTTTCAAGGCAGTATGTCTAAGTGAAGATGAGTATTCCATGTTTGAAAGGTTACAGAAACATACTATGCTAAATTCATTTCTGAATATTTGTTTTAAGTAATCAAAGGATTATAGTAACATGGAAATTATTATTTAGGTAAATGCAAAGTCGACCATCACCATGAAATATGGAAGTGCAAAATAACTTTCATTACCCCTGTAGTTACTAGTACAGAGCTTACTCTAAGTCTCATAGAAATCGATAGGAACATTCGTGTTGAATTATTTTGTGTGAAATAGATTTCCTGTAAGTCCTGATTCATATCTAGACACTTCGTGATTAACTTTATACTGAGCTCCTTTTAATTAGAAATCAAAATAGATTTTCAGTTTGTTTTACATCAGCGCATGTGTCAGTTTGACAGAAATTCACTATGATGATACTCAAATAGCTTTACAAGTCTAGTTCTTCTACAGCATTTTGAAACCTTGTTTCACATTGTCACTTCAGCTTGTTTCCCATATTTGAATGTGTTCATACTGTACTTACTGCAAGATAATGAGCAATGTTTCACTGAAAAGCTAGAAGCAAAAGTGGTATGACCATACTAGTGTACTCTTTCAGTTGTCCTAGAAACCTAGGATGAACGAAAATTTGTACTCTTTTCACAACCTCATTGAAACACTAGTCTTCAATTGACAAAAATTTTAAGGCCTAGATCTAGCATGGTAATTTCATAGGAGTGAGTTTATTTTCTTTACAAATTAATTTCAAAACACGGTACTGGCTTGTGTTCCCAACAGATATATGGAGGTGACACAGTCTTACATCAAGTAGAATTTTTTTCTTTGGTTTTAATTTTCTGAGTGCACAGCACACTCCAGGAAACAGCAGTAGTGGCATGATTTGTCTTTTGTGAGCTAAGGAGTAATTTATGATTTAATTTATACCTTCAGCCTTTGCTTTCATATTACTAAATTCTGTTGTCTTTTCCTCTAGTCACATTAAGACAATATCATCTGAATTTTGTTAGGTAGGGTTACTTTACAGTTCCACTAAGAATAACCATTCAGATGTTATAGTTTTCTTTAGTCCTTTTACCAAAATTTAACAATAGCCTCCTCCCTTGCAGTAGCCTTAGATACTGTTTTTTACATTAATCATGACTATATAGGAAGTGATAATAACACCAGGTGCCTATATATCTTCAATGAGAACAGATAATATTTGGAAAAAAAAAAAACAACTATTCAATAGATAATAGATACTAGTTTTTTAAATTACTGTCTTCTATAATTATTTATTCTATCTTGTGGAAGACCTTTTTCTTGTCAGGATATTGTCTTCACAGGATCTTTATGCTTCAGTCTTGTTTCTGTGAATAAGACATACTCCCTAAAATTATTCCTTTCTAAATGTGCCAGAAGTCATTGAATCAATAAAGTGCAACATTATTTTTTACATACTAGACTGGAAGTACATGAATTTTAAATATTTCTAGAGCAATTGCATATCACTCATAGAGAACATTTAATTAATTAATTAATTAAAGCAAACACAAGACAGGAAAAATAGGAAAAGAGTCAAGAGATAAAAATTAAATACTTACATTTTATGACTATTGTAGCTCTTGAACATTTTTGGAAGTGTTTCCTGACTATGAGTTAATATTTTAATGGATCCCTCATGTTAATTTCACTCATCTAATTTTTGCCTTTTTCATGTCTTCTTTAAAAATTATCTTCCATAGCATACATTATGGATTAGTTTTATGCTTGTCTAATTAATCCAAAATCTACTAAAAATTAAATGTTGTGAGAGAATTTGTGGAAGTTGGTACCAGATATCTTTAAAAAGTGTTTCTTGCTAATTCGGGGGGAGGGGAGAAAAAAAAGAAAAAAAATGATACATCAGTTATATCAAAAAAGATCACAGATCCTAATAATGGTGCTGGAATAGATTAATGACTTCATAAAAGTCACAAACAACTCGTATTTTTAATAGTAGCAAGAGCAGTCCATAAAGAACTAGGCTTATTCTAAGAATTATTTTCATTTTTGGATGTCACTACAGCTGTCAACTATTTCTGAATAGCCTTAAATTAGCTGTTCATTAGCTTGATAAGACCTAATGAAAAAAATGTATTATACATAAAGAATCTATTCATTGGCAGAGAAATATTTTGTGGGCGTATTTCTACCACCACATAGTAGCAGATGTTGAAATCCTTTACTGATATATTCTGTCAAGATGAGAACTAATCAAATGCATGCATCAAGATATTAGGAAAAAGAAATGCAAGACGTTTAAAAATTTAAGAAAGAAAATGTGTTGTATAGCTGCAGAACCAGATACCAGTAAGCCTTGAGGAAGTCTGTGATATAGAATCTGTGTTATCTGCGTTCTGCTCACTTAGATAAAAATATATAGTTATGATATGAAGACATCTGTGTATTTAGAGTATAGTACTCTTATGAGAGTAAGATATCATCTTGGAGTAATATCTATAAGCAAATGGCAAATGCAGAGCCAGGTAGTATTAAAATACTAAGGAAATTTACTTATCTGAATATAGATTTCTAAAACCTTGATGCTTGAAGAAACCTTGCAACTCTTACTTCAAAGAGGCACAACTCTCATTCATCCCGTGCCAGTCTTGTCTGGATTTCTCATTAACATTCCCCTATAAAACTATGTTTACAATCCCCCTGTGACTGTCTATCATAATACTATTTAACCTTACAAACATTGAACTGTCCAAACTGAAAACAAAAGATAAACTAGTCACTTTTGGAACCTTTAAAAATGGTTTTGTAGCTTTGACTACCAAATCTATCTTAAGAAACACAAAAATAAAATTACTGTAGGTGATGCATTCATTATTCACTAGATATCCTAGGGGGTTGTTTAGGCCATTTATGTTTTCCTTATCCAAGTTTCTCAGTTGTGGATTCCCAGTTTCCATCTGTGGCCCCAACAGTGTTCTGCAAATGTAAAGTCAATGAAGATGTGTCATCTGATGCATCTTTAGCTATTAAGGTTTTAGTTATTTATTTCACAGTACTTGTCTAGATTGCTTCTCAATTAGATACTCCCAGGCAATTCTTTCACAGGGAACTGTCTGTTGCACTATATAGTGGATCCTTTGAATCTTCAGGGATACTAGATGAGATAAGACTAGACATATCACTTTTAGATAGAAAAAATTAGGGGAGATTAATCATAACCTAGAAGGTATAATGAAATTATGTAATTTAATTTATATCTAAACTTGTTGTTATATATCTCTTTTTTGCTAAGCCTAGTCAGCATTTCTTTGTTCCTTGCCTTAACTCTGACAAAGTGAACTCCAAGAATGAAAGCTAACTGTCCTTGTTTCAGTACAGGGAGAAAAGCAAGTTGTGGAAGGCCAAGGTATTCTGAGAGCAAGGCAAAGTTAGTGGCTGCTCCCTCATCTGAGTGTCCAATCACATATTCCTGATCTTGTTATTAGACTTACCCTTGGCTTAGTATTCAAGATTGTTATGCTTTAATCTCTGCCGGCACCTTAGAAGTGAAAACCAAACAGATTAGTTCATCCACTTCTTTTTCTACTTTCTTTCACAGCAACTTAAAATATTCATCTTGAAAATTAAAAGAGCTGAATGAAGACAGCTTTTAATACTTTACTCTTACTGCCAACATTAGTTGATTTATTTCCTTACCATACTTGCAGTATAGAAATACTCTTATAGTATATATAGTGTAGTTGTCTTATAGTATAATTCTTGCAAAAGACTTGCCACTTCATTTACCCCCATAATATCACACCATCAGTTTAACATGTTGGTAAAATCACTGGTTCCTTAATGGCTTGGAAATGGGTAGGAAATAATATATAATAAGCAGGTATAGTACAAGGTATATATGTTTTTATTATAGGCAATCTAGTTAAGGCTTTCTGTCAATTTTAATAAAGAAACTCAAAATGCATGGGAATATTTTTGTTGCCTTGTTTATAACTAGAAAAATTTAATTAACAGCATAAGATGGAAAATACTTTTTCCTTATATATGGCCATTAAAATGTCTCTTTTCATAGGGCAGTGTATATAAGAACATCTTTCAAATGGAATAACTACAAATGAAATTTTAAATTATTCTTTAAAAGCTTAAATAGCAAATTTGAGGCAGAATGTGAAATAGTACTGTAGCTTTTGGGAAGAGAGACATATTTGTTAAATCACTGTCATACAGGTGGGTTTAGAGCTTAACAGACAATTCTTAACTAAATGGGAATTTAAGGTGGCTGTATAGTAAAATGAGGTGGAAATAACTAATTCAGAATTTCTTTTAATAAGTAGATCTGATTACTTCATCTGAAATAGCATATGTCTGTGCTGTGAAAGTGTTTCAGCTGAAAAAAACTTGAATGTTTTAAAATCAGCAACCCCCAAGCCGGACAATTAGCATAACTTAGCATAACTTTACTGTAAAATGCTCAGTGACAAAAAAAAGCATTACATTCGTATGAGAATTATTGTAGTGAATTTTTCTGCTGTACAAACTAAAAGGTTTTCACTGGAAAGTCTGGGAAATATTATGGTTTAGTCACGAATATGTGGGCTGTAAAACTATGGGAGTGTGAATATGTATGAAGACAAACAGAGGCAGGAGCAAATAGTCTCTGACCTCTCTGGATATGAACTGTCTTGGGCCTTCATGTCGGATATCAAAAATAACACGACATTTGGTCAGTATCATAAGCTATGAGACCCATCTGAAATGCAGGATATGCTTGCTTTAGGGACAATGCTATGTTAGTGCAGCTATGTAATTTCACACATAGTCCTGATTTATATCCAGCCATCTAAGAACACTGGCAGTGCTCATTCATGCCTAGCTACATCCATCTGTGCACCAATAGTCTTAAGAGAGTTGCAGTATATCCTCAGGTCTGAAACTTTATTTGTGATGACTTCTGTTACTTTCTCTAAGTGTTGACAGTTGAGGTATGCTTTCATTATTGGTATTGAATCATTATATTGTGCTGTGCAATAATTTTTTAGCTGTGTGAATATTTATCTGGGTCAACTGTGCACCGAATGAAGGATGATGTTGCAGGAAATGCCATTAGGTTCAACGCCTCTTGGATGTACTAAAGTGAGCTCATTTGTATAATTCCCTTGATGCTTCTTAAGGAATTGCTGCTCTCCTGTTGCTATGGTAAAGTGTACACCTACTTTAAGCCCCTCCTGGGAGAACATTTTTTGACAGTAGAGGGAGCCTAGTCTTTTAACATCTGTAGCTAAAGTCAGAAGTTAAAATTTTCCACTTTATACAGTTTTCATCATCATTTCTCATCTGTGTTCACATTGTAGCTATACAAGTATAATTTTCTCTTTCTTCCTCCAAGGAAGTTTGAATGCAATTTTTTATCTTTTATTAAATGTTTTACTTGTACCCCTGTGTGCTAAAGAGACAAAGATGACACACACATTATGGCTGGAGTAGAAAGCAGTAAGCTTTGTGGTAGTCATAGACTTGGTACTAAAAATCCTGAGACTTAAAAAGTTCAATCATCTGTCCTGGTGACCTTCAGTAATTCAGCAGAGTTGATCAGCTTTGAAATTTCCTTTTCTTGAAAGGCAAGTCAGCATTTGAGGTGATTTTGGCAAAATCCAGCCAATACATATGGTTTGATCCAGAATATTATGGGAAATAAACCTGAAAAATAAATAAATAACTTTTTCTTCTTTTTATTTATCTGGGGAACCACAAATACAGTTTTACCTAACATAGAAAAAAAATACTCCTCATAAACTGAAGCAGAATGTTCCAGAGATTTTCTGTTAAATTAAGCAAAATGCCTGTTTATTGTTATTCTGGGGGGGTGTACCACTGATCCATTGCAAGTAGTTCTTTCTGATGTGTCTTTCTGGAGGGGTAAAAGAAATAAGCTGTTTTTTCTCCAGCAACCAATTTTTCCAAAACCACAATTACCTTTCAGACTGATACTTACCTGTCAGATTTGGTTGAAAATAACTAAAAAAGCTAGAAAACTTGTTGATGGAAATGAGTGATGGACAGCACAATCACTGAAGTGTCATTTCCTTAGGCTAAAAATTGAAAGAAAATATATCTTTTATTTGCTTAGCCTGCTAGTCATAAAGAAATTCAGTAGAATCCCTTTTAGGAACTTACAACTTTGTCATTACACCTTGCTCCTTAGTTTTCCATCTGTCCCAAGTTGCTGATCAAAGATCTATCAATGGTGACTTACAGGTAGTTTTCATTTCTTTAATTAGTGTCATGGAATCACAGAGTAATTCAGATTGGAAGGCTTATGTCCTTCTTGCTGCCCACAAGAACTCAGATAACTCAGATCCATTTTCAGCGCCACTTCCCAGCAAACAAGTTCCCAAAATGTGTTGTTGCAAGCTCATGGTCCGGATTTTACTGACAGATGCAGCACTTAATTCTGCAGAACTGGAAGTATAGTGGCTTCATGTTAAAACATACATGTGCATAGCACTTGAGTGCCATAAACCTTAGTTCTATGAGTTTTTCTGATCTTAGTCTTGAGGTATAGGGCTTGAGAGCATTCACTCCTATGGAGGTCTTTCAGGGCAATAGGAGGTCTTTAAGTGGTCTGACACATTATTGTTTTAGTTCAGATCAGAAGAGAACTTTTGAAACTGATCTTCTGTTTGTCCCCACCAGGATTTGATTTATGCCAAGCAAGGATCCTTGAGCATATGAATTGGATTTCTGTTAAACAAATTGGGAAGATAGGCTGTAGGAATGCACCCAAAGTGCTTCAACTGCAACTAAGCATTTAGTCTACTGGTCCACACTCAAGAGCTTGAAGTGAAACCTCCAAACATATTAAAAGTGTGAACTGGCCTCAATGGCTTAAAATTAAGCATATTTTTAGACAATTGTTTAATGGCAGCTTATGAAAGGAGTAGGGAGTACCTTGTGCGTCTTCCTGGCCAGGAAGTGTTTTATTCATTTTTCCCTCTTCCCTTTTGTCTTTTGCAGTGATCCTAACTACTTAAGCTGCATATCTGCCTTGTGTTCCAATAACATACTTTTCACTGAGATTCATACATACCCTCCTGCAGAAATTTAAATACAAGAAGTGTCAGGTCCTGTGACTCAGTCAGTATATTTATTGAAAAGCCAAAATATAGGGAAAATTCAGCTGAAGAATATTCTAAATATTCTTTGAACAGCCATAAAATTAACAATTTGTGGCATATATTGCCCAAAGTAGAAGGGCTTATGTTTCTGTTCTCAAAACAAACAAACAAACAAAAAAACCAAACCACCACTAAAACTCTATAAGCTCATAGTTTCAATACTTGTTTAGACTAAACCAGAACATTTTAAAGAATTCAGATGACAAGGACTTGCATAATTACTATTTATTCAGTAGCTGTCACAGGTTTCATCCAGTATCTCAGAATTTCATACCAAAATCTCGGTGTTTTTAAGGCTTTTAATATGATAAAACTGTCACCTTTTTAAAAAATGGATATTTGAAAACAGGATGCTGACAAAAATAGTAAGTCTCCACTTCCAGAACTGTCATTGTGTCTGAAATAGTAGAAGTCTGAACTCATTAACTCAGGACATTAATAGTTTAGGGGTTTAGGAAAAATGTTTTCATTGTTTCACTGTCAATAATTTCTACTGAAATTTCAATTAACATGCTTCTGTGCTTAATATTGGCTTTGTATTGTAGCATGTAAACACACTAACTGTAAATTATTGCTGTGTAGTACTAAGAAATAACAAAAATCAAAATAATTTGCAGGTTTTGCTAAGTAACAGTTTCCTAAAAGTCATCAAGACAATTGTTGTGTATTTTGGTATTTCAAGGCCAAACTCTGCCCTTTGTAAGGTTATGAAGTATTATGCCTTCCTAAACAGCACACACTCTGTAATTCAAGTTGTAAGTCATGGTAATGTAGGGTCACCCAAGACACATTGTTCTCTCATGACCCATGAGATTCATCCCTGACTATTGCTCTCTGACAAAAACTTCAGTTATGATTTCTGGACGTGTAACACAACACATTTCTACTCAGGTGTCATATGGTTAATAATGATATATGAAGATAGCATAATCGATAATAGAAGCTGTCTTATAAATTACCTAGTTCTTGAATTAAATCCATACATAGTCCTATTAGCCTTTTAATTCATTTCCCTGCCTCTTAATTAATTTCACCCATCAATCTGGCTAAATAAACTCATAACATCCTACAAAAATATATTATTGTCATTTTATAAATAAGACAGGAATAGCTGTGGTATTCAAACACTTTTTTAAGGTCAGATAGAAATATTCTGATTTTCCAAGAAGAGAACTTTGAATTTCATCCCAGCCTTGTACCCAAAAGAGCACCATTTCTCTCCAGTACCATCTTTATGATCATACAGAGTGGCTGAGATACTGTGACAGTAGGTGTTAGAAATACCGAAGTGTTTGGAAATGATTTGCATTTTAATGAGGAGGGAAAGTATCATCAGATTATACTTTGTGTTGTGGATTTTTTCCGTCTTTAGAAAAGACTGCAGACTTCACTTACATTTGGGGAATTTTTGTCATGTCTTCGCACACACACACACCCCCTCCCTTTTTTTTTCCCCGTGCTTTCTACATTTTGTATCTGAGAAACAGCAATCTTTAACAGTCTCTAGGGCAGGATTAGGCACAACAGAGAACTGCACTGCAGGAAAGTTGCCTGTTCTCGGTGTAAAACACTGAAGGACCATACTGGGTACACCACTAGGGGGCAGTTTTGCAGTGCTCTCAGGGGTGTACAAAACTGATATGAAAATTGCTTTTCCGTCTTTCCAGTGTATTTTCTTTTTATGTCAGAATACAAGATATCTTCTGACTAGCTGGAAACTGAGATAAAACGTAAATCTGGGGAATCACTGAGTTGTTCTTTTCCTTTCCGATTCACAGGCCTTCAGGTACAGAAAAAAATGTAGCACACACACTTACTGTTAAGGAATCTTTTCCTCTGGACTTCTTAAGGCTCTTCCATCCTTCCTAACCTATTTCTATTTTCCCTCTGATTTCAGTGTAGAAGTGGTGGGATTAAGGTTTTACATTAAGGTTTTTATACTGTGAAACAAGTTACTCTTGGTTTTCCAAAGCAGTTGAAAACAAGTTATCATCTTAAAATTAATATTATTTTTAGAAGCCATTATTCTAATATAATCAAGCAAGAAGATGAAATTAGAAAACTTAAAGCTCCTATACAGATAGCCCAGGCTCAAACACATTTTAATGATGATTGTTCTAAGAAATTGAATTTTTTCCTTTTGCACTACACACACCTGTGTACTTTATCTCTGTTTGTAACATTTGACAATATGGTAGATCAGTGAAAAAACAGAGGGCATAGAAATACTTAACAGAATAATGTTGCATTTTCATGTTGTCAGAGTGATTAATGACAAGCACTGTAGTTGTTGGTAACGGAAAGAAGCAAATGCTTCTGCATTTCTGAATTGATACTCTTTAGTAGACACTGTGGGAGTCTGCAAGACTAGAAATAAATTCTTCTAATAACCACAAGTGTCTTTGTCCCTGCAGTGCAGTAAGAGACCAACAATTCTCTTTACTATCTTTAAATCCTCTGGCATTATAATAATGTCAGTTAAACTGCTTTTTTTTCTTCTTTCCAATTTTGATGCACAATAATTTGATCAGTTCCCCAAGTTTTTATGCATCCTATAAACTGAAGTCATCTTCCACATCCTGCAGATGGGAAGAGCTTATTTCCAAGATGCCTGCCTAGGGAGTACCCCTTAGATGTGGTGATCCTAAATCATACAATCATAGACCAGTTTGGGTTGGAAGTTAGGGCAGGGACACCTCTCACTAGAGCAGGTTGTTAAAAAGTCAATCCAGCCCCGACTTGAACACATCCAGTGATGGAGAATCCACAACTTCCCTGGGCAACCTGTTCCAGTGCCTCACCACCCTCATAGTGAAGAACTTTCTTCCTACTCCAGTCTAAATCTAGCCTGTTCCAGTTTCAAACCATTGCCCCTCATCCTATCAGGCCTTTGTAAAAAGTCCCTCCCCAGTCTTCTTGTAGGCCACCTTCAGATACTGTCTGGCTGCTATGAGGTCTCCCTCTTCTGCTTCCTTTACTGGAAACTTAACAACCCATCTTATAATTTCTCTCCTGAATGGGCTGCTAAAGAGCCAAGCTAGAACAGGGATTGGTAAGTGATCAAGCAAGATCCCTTGATTGCACCCTAGTGCAAAGGAGCTTTCAAAGCTCTAGAAAATATAGAGGGGACTTCCAGAAAGACAAGGAGCTAGAATGGAAAAATGTGAAAGTACTTTGAGCAAAAGTGCTTAGATACTGCTAAGATGGGAACATAGCTAGATGTGAATTTATTATCAAATTTGTTTCTCTTATCGATGCCAAAAATCTACTAATGGTATGTGTAAAGCACTACTATAGTTACCATTTTGAGCCTCTGGTGCTGTCTTGTTCCTTGCTGAAATTTTTAATTCATAATAATAATAATAAAAAGAGTATTTTTGAATATTAAGTAGAATAAGTAATTGACATGCAAAGTATGTTATGTGGCATTTCCCCTTTATCCTTTTTTTCTCCTTATTTAGCATGCAAACAAAAATGTGGGAGAAGAAATTGATGCAATTCTCAAGTGTGCTGTTACCAAAACTGTTAACTTAGAGGAAATGCATGTACCTTGAGTGTACTTCTGCCCTAGAGTAATCACATACTGCAATAACATCAGTATGCAGTCTCCATAGCACATACTGAGGTGTTCATAATGTTGTTTTGGCATCAGTTCTCCCATAAGTTCTGAAAATGCATTTAGATTTGTAAACAATACCTTGGTGGTTTCCTTGGTCTGTTTCCGTTGTAAAAATGGGAGAGCGATTGTCTGTGTTAGACTAAGAGGAAGAGATCTATAGTTCCATGGCAAGAAAATACAAGGGTTTTGTAACCACTTGCCTTCTAAAGCTGAATCTTTCCTTTCTTATGATACTGTAAGTCAGAAGCAACTCCATTGTTTTCAGTGGATTTGCACTACTATAAAAACAGTAGGAGAAGAGTTGTAGAACTCATGACACTGAAAAGAGATAGAAATCATTTTGCAACAAGCTTTTTTTTCAGCTTACGGTCTGTTCAAACATATATGAAACTTATCAGCCAGCTTGAATCTCCCAATTCCCACCTGGATTCACAATTTTTATTAGATCTCTTTTTTTTTGGAGTTGTCATCTACTGCTGTAATAGAAATCAACAGAAGTTACAGATGCTTAGATTTGAAATCAAGTCCATGATAGTCACTGCAGACAAGAATCTGACAAAGATGTAGCATCTTGTCTGATGAAAGACAGGTAGGAGCTAATCACAGTCACCATATGTTTTTTTTTCACCAGCTCTGGTTACTTCAGTAACTGGTTACTGTTAACTGTCTAGTCTAGTCATCTTCCTCCAAAAGAGGTAAAGAAAGGAAAAGACTTGTATAGTAGCATAGGAAGGTGAAATAGGTAACATTGAGAGTAACTGCTAGGAATGTTGAAACTGTAATGAGACTATTCTTGCTATCATCTGAGCATTGTATAGCATGCTAAGCCAGAGCAGAAATTATATATTCACATTTATAGTCATTTGAAAACACCTTGGTGAGCTGTCTTTGATCTCTCCCTGTGCTTAAATGGAAGACCGACAGGTGAGAGTGAAGCTGAGAACAGGGATCTTGATTCCACTTGTCCTTTGTGCTAGCATAAATGGTGACTCTGGGAGCATACTATGTTTATTCTCTCCACTCTCTCTAAGGTTCTGCTGGAGACAGAGGAGGTACATATTTTTTGCAAAGAATAGCATACTGTTGACTTCTGAGATTTGCTTGTTTCTGCAATCTTGAATATGTTGTGTCCATGAATAGACTGGGAGAAGGTTGCAGTGGAAAATAAATATGAACACCTATGAGCTTTTTAGGGCTTATAATTATCCAAGATTTTTATACTGTATGAACTTGAAACTTTGATCAAAGTGCATGCAATGACTATTCTGTAGCTTAACTTTGAAAGGTCTGGTGATTAAACAGTGGATTATATAGCAGATTTTTTTAAAAGCAACTCTAACTCTTCAAAATTTTCGCTTTCTTTTATTCATAATTTCAAAACAACACTACTGTCTTGCACAAGAAAACCAGGCAGATAAGCTCATTCCATTCCTCCTTCTTTATTTTCTTTTTTTTTATTCTTTCTATCACCTATCTAAATTCTGGGATGCAATCAGGGTTCCTCACCTGTTAGGCTAAATGACAGCAGGTTGTTTGCTTAGCACTCTTCAAGAGTGCCAAGCTGATAAGATTCTCCAGATTCCTTACTTGTTTACAGAGAAGTAAATTACTCCTGACAGTTTTCAGACTCCTGAAATCAGAAGCCAAGATAAGGAGCAGAGTGGCCTATCCTAGTTTACCCTTGATAACTGAGGACCTTTTAATCCTCTCCAATACAAATTCTTCGGTCTCTTGTTTCTTATTATTGCATGTTGAATTGTTAGTGCCACAGGTTTTTAATGACATTCTCTTATGTTTAAATACTTGCAACAATGAGTTGACTAAGACAATATGTTATTGTGGGCCATGTCATGCTCAGTGGAGTTTACAACTACAGTAGTAGAAGGTCATAGTAGACTTCTTCTTTCTTTTGTGGCATTGAACTGGCTTAACAGATGTAGGTGTACAGTATATTTGTGTACATAACATACCATATTATGATACTAATAGAATATCCTGATTGCAAGAGCTGTGCTAAACTAGGGTATAGTCAAGAAACTTTTTGCATTGCACGATTGGTCAGTAGTTATACACTATTAGTGTAGGCTAGGAGCTCTGTGTCAGGTAGCAGGAGGAGCAGGACTCTTTCACAAGAAAGGATGAGCCAGGAGCCAAGGAAATCCTCAGTACCTGCAGTGCCCTTACTGGGGCACAGTTCCACAGCATCTGACCCAAGTAGGCAGGAGTGGGTACAGGTAACAGGGTCCATGGATAGTCCCAGCAGAGGCAAAAAGTGATGAACCAGGACCAGGGTCTGCCCAGAATGGCCTTGTCAGGAGCTAAAGGAGACAAGGACAGAGACAGGACTGGAAACAATACTATAACATGTCCAAAGTTCATCCAGGAACTGAGGACAAGAGCAGGAGTGGGGATAAGGTATCCTTCCAGGATCTACAACCTCCAGTGTAGGTCCAAGGTCCATATACCATAGCTCAGGCCCAGCCCTCAGCTGGAATGAGGGGCCCACGGGTGGGGGTGTGGGTCCCAGCGAGACTAGTCAGGGCTGGTAAGTCTGTGATACCCCTAAGACCCTGATACTCAGCTGGTTTCGGTGGTTACTTTCTTTTAATGGTTTGGTTTTGGGTTTTCCTTTTGTTTGTTTTTTTTTGTTTGTTTTTTTTTTTTTTTGGTGTTTGTAATGCTTCTCCCTAAGCCTGCTGACTAATGAATGTAGAAGGACTGACAAAGGACTAACAGACAAAGCTTGACTGGCCTAAACCATTAAAGTCATGAAGACCATCACTAGAAAAGTAGATTTGGAAAGCTTTACTAGGTTTGGTTTAATTTTTACCCAGTTACATAACCCCTGATCTAGCTAAGCACCTGACAAATAGCAAAGCTACTGTAGATGGGCTATTTCTGTGTGACTAGCAAAGTTATAAGGCTGTGCAGCATATGTCTACCCTGGACAGAACCCAGCACCTAGACACCTCAGCCTTGACAGTGGTAAGCATTTAATCTTGCACTCCATCTGCACAAATGTTGTGCAGTTAGGTTTTACATTAGTACCATTTGAGTCAAAAAATAGTAGGTTACTAACCCAGAGTGACACACAGATCCTGAACGGGAAGTCTGAATTTTAGTTCTGGGCTCACTGATTTTTCCACTTAGCAAGAAAAAACACAAGAAATCTTGTCTTCAGGTGGTAATCCTTCAATTTAAAAATTTTCTTTAGTCAACATTTTTATACTTGAAATATGTTTTGAAACTTAATGCAACTGTGAAATAATGCACAGTATATAACAGACAAAGACAGAAAATTAGAAATTAAGCCTTTACAGACATAAATATACACAAATGCAAATATGTATATTGCAAGTACACATCTATACTATTCTATAGAGATAACTGTTGAATTATTATTTAAAAAATATATATTCAAAAATATTAATCAGTAACATACAAGATTTTACTTGTGACAGTGAAGAATTAGTTTTATATATGATTTTAAGGATTCTTGTTTTAATACACTTGATATTTTAAGTAATATAAATGGTGTGTTATGTATGATTTGTACTAATATACAGCTCCTTCTGTCATCCTGTTTTCTACTGAGACATATTTATAGTAAGTAGAATAAATTAATTAAAGAACCTTGTAATACAAGGATGTAATTACATCCAGTAAAACCCCCTGAAGTGGAGCCTTGAGATGTTTGCCATGTAAGGGAAGCAAAGCATAGGTAAGTAGACTTCACTGTTATGTCAAATCTTTTCCCTAAGGGTAATGTCCAAAAATAAGGAAAATTGTTTTAATCTTCTACAGCTTGAAGACTGAGCCTTTTCCTAGCTAGCACAGGAAGCATTAGGATTCCTTCTACCTTTCATGTCTTTCCCTTTCTTTTTTCATGCATGTGTCTATAAATGAGCAGCAACTTTTCTTCCTATCTAATTTCAAGCAAGCTAAAAACCTGCTCTACTTTTTTAAGTAGGTATAGCCATAACTTTTGAATTTTATATACAATTTTCTTAAAATCTCTATTTATTTGACCTACTATTGTTAAAGTAACAATGAAAGTAAGATTTCCTTGAGAAATACAATGCAGATTGTGGGGTGACTGCAGTATTATTATCTGTGTTTACATAGCATGATGTGCATAGTCAGCTATTTCTTTCTTCTGCAGTTATGCACCACTTTCATAAAAATTTCAGTCCATTCTGTACAGATGCTTTACTGCAGAAGCCCCATTAGGATCTGTACAGTTCTTTGCTGATGCTGGAATGTACCTATAACAATCACTAGATTTACCTGGGACTGAACCAGAAATAATCAGGGACCAGAGAACTAAAAATACAGCTTACCTCAGCTTGATCAAAAAGAACTGTTCTTCCCTAGTTAAACAACTGAGTGCATCTTTTCCCATAGCAATTTTTGAAAGATTAGTTGAATGGGAGAATGCTCTGTTGATCCCCAGGAACTGGCAGGAGACTGGGGGCCTTTTTTAAACTACTTCAAGGGGGTTCTTTTAGGAAAAATCAAGCTGACTGTCAGCTTGTAATGTAACTGTACAGGCTTCCCTCCTTCCCAAAAGAAGTTGCTATAGCTTATGAGCTCTTTCTAGTTTCTTAGTTACAGAAGGAAGGGGAATAAAATACTTGTGAAGAACCAATTGCAAGATCTTCCACTGCAGTTAGCTGGTTACTCTGGTGGGCAAGAAGGGATTTTAAAGACTTTCTTTAGTGCTGCAGACAAAGCACAATGAATCTCAAGATCCTTTGGTGAAAATCTATTTCAGTGCTGCTTTCTACTGATAAGTAAGTTTGTACTGTAGAACTGCAGTTCTGCAAACTCTAAGCAAAATGTAATGATATTTGAAAATTATTGTTTATTTGTCCAATCCAAAGAGCTGGAGAAAAATTGTGTTGGTAGGCTGGAAATCCCTGAGATACCAGCTCCAAGCTAAGGTGGGAAATATGATTAATAAGGTCAGAGGTATTAAAGCCTCTTTAGTACCTGTTGTAAATCTACAGTTTTTAGTTGTACCTTATTTTGTTTAAGAGTATCTCTTTTGTTTTTTTCTGTGAAAGCTGAGTTGTTCATTGCAATAAATATTAATAATCCTGGAGGACACACTACAGTATCAGTATTGAAATAGAGAGTTTTATATTATTCTAGCAGAAACATGATCATTTCTTCCCTCATGTATTTCTCACAGCCTTCCTCAGTATTCTTTCCTGCTTAGGTTTTCTTTTCTGTAAATTTAATGAAACAGTGAAAGCTGCTGCAGTCCAAGCTATCTAATTACTGTGTTTTGAGGAAAAGTGCAGACTTTCTTGGAAGCTATCTTTGCAAATTCCAAACTCCAAATTTCCTTGATTATGGCCAAATTAAAAGATCTACATTAAATTCACCATAAGCCTGTGTTCCATAACTTTTAAATTTCTTGTCATGGGTCCCAGACAATTTTCCTAGAAAGAGTTCTTAGCACTTTTTTTATGACACAAAAAACCCTATGGCCTCCAGAGGCTGCAGCTTTAGAAATAGGCCAAATGTACCTATCTCCAAAATTGTTCCTCGGCTTAATGTCTCATAGTGTCTGATTAATGGTTTTATATGCCACAGACCCTAATACCGTTACTGTTGTGAACACACCTCCAGACTCCCTGTGTGCCAAATAAGGAGACCACATTTACATGTTTAAAAGATGGGCAGCCCCATCATGCTGCCCAAGTCTTTATGCTAATAAAACAGCTAAAGCTTTCCAGTGAGAGATAATACTGAAAAGATTTATTGTTGTGTATTTTCATACCAAACTGGGTCTCTCTAAAATATCAAAAAGTTATTAAAACTTTACTTAGTGAAATGCACACTGCAGATATTTTGTGTAGCTTCATGTACTACTTTTCTTCACTTAGTTTATCTACAAAGAAGGAAAATAAGCTTTATTAAATAGTTAGGTCAGACTAGCAGTGGCAAAGTATGGACATTTTAATCATCTGGTTTAATATACCTGACAGTTCAATTAACAAATACTAACTAAAATTATCTCCAGCTGGGACACTTAATGACTAGAAATTAATTGTAACTTCTTGGAAACCTCATCTTTTCATTTTCTTTGTAATGTTTTATGCTAGAAACCTTCTTATAGTCCTTTCAGATCATAATTGCATGATGCTGTACAAAAACATAGAAGCTATTTTACTTAGAGAAAAAATGGAACATATTTGTTATATTATTAAATAGAGCTCTTATATCTCAATGCAAACTTTATATGAACCAGTGAACAAACTTACAATTTTGTTATGACTAATTTAAACACTGCTAATCTAAATATGCATATATACTACCAACTAATTTCTTACTGTGAGTAAATAAGTCTGTTTTAAATGTAGCTTATTTTCAGCACAAAGGAATTCCAGACAGTAAGTCTTCTTCATTGATGGCTCAATTTAAATGCCGCTATGCAAATGCATGTAGCATGTGGAATATACAAGGAGAGTTAGAGGCTTGTGCACACCTGCAGGGCTATGATCTTGTTGACATCACTGAGACATTGTGGAATGGCTCCCGTGACTGGAGTGTTGGCATGGAAGGTTACAGACTTTTTAGGAAGGCTAGGCAGGGGAGATGAGAAGGGGGTATTGCCCTCTATGTCAATGACCAGCTGAAGTGCTTGGAGCTCTATATGGGGATGGATGAGAAGCCTACTGGGATTTTATGGGTTACAGGTGACATTATAGTGGCGGTCTGCTACAGGCCACCTGACCAAAGAGATGGAGCCCTCTATAGACAAATAGGAGCAGCCTCATGTTTACAAGCCCTAGTCCTGATGGAGAACTTCATAACTTTTTTATGACACAAAAAATCTATAGCATCCAGGGTTCTGCAGCTGCAGAAATGAATAGGCCAAATGTACATCCAAAAATGTTCCTGGGCAATGTCATCTGCTGTAACGGCAATATCTGTTGGAGTAGCAAACAACACAGCACACCATAAGCGATCCAGGAGGTTCCTGGAATGTGTCGATGGTAACTTCCTTCTCCAAGTGATAGAGGAGACAATGAGAAGAGATGCTATGCTGGTCTTCTCAGCAACAAGGAGGGGCTGGCAAGGAATGTGAAGCTCAAGGCCAAACTTGGCTGCAGTGACCATGAAATGGTGGAGTTCAAGATCCTTAGGGCAGTGAGGAGGGTGCACAGCAAGCTCACTACTTCAATAGAGTTTGGCCTTGTCTGGTTGGATGTGTTTGGTACAGTACCATAGGATAAAGCCCTGCCAGGAAAAGGGGCCTAAGAAATCTGGTTAATACTCAAGGATCACGTCCTCCAAACTCTGGAGTGATGCATACCAACAAAGAGGAACTCAGGCTAAACACCCGGAGGCCTGCATGGATGAACAAGGAGACCCTGGACAAACTCAGACACAAAAAGGAAGCCTACAGTGGGTGGTAGCAAGGACAAGTGGACTGGGAGGAATACAGAGAAAATGTCCAAAAAGCCAGGGATCAGGTTAGGAAAGCTAAAGGCTTGAGAGCCTGGAGGGGGCATTCAGCACCTTGTCAGTCAGAAATTAATGCAATTTTTCACCCATATTTCATTTTATCAGGCAGATGCTACCATAGGGTAGGTAAAAATAACATGCTGGAGAATCCTGGCTAGAAATGCAGTGTACACTGTCACGCAACATGAGAATGAAATGTGGACACACCCTTTACGTGCAGGCAGCAAGCCAGGATTGAAATACTAGCTATACTAGCAAAATTGAGCCACTGTTCTTTTCATGTAAAACATTTCATTTGGACATTTCTTATCATGGCAAATTTTTATTTTTTTTTTTTCACTTTGGCAGGCTAGGAAATTTGTAGTTTTATTACCAATTGCATTAATAATTTATTTTGTATAAGCAAGCTGCAATATGCTACTCTCTCATCTAGATCACAGTTAATCAAGTACTTCTTTATTTTCTCTTGGGAAAAGAATATGTATTTTATAAATTATATTGAGTGTTTCTTTTTGTACTATTGACACATGGCAAACCCAATGACGTTTTTGTATAAATATTAATTGTAAATGGTTATTAAATTTAAGGGTCTCTCATGCTTCATAAAAATGAACTTTTATGTCTAAATACCAGCAATGACTGACATGATCTTGCTTTTACATAGCAGACTTAATTGTCATTTTCTTTGGTACAGGGTTTGACACTGAATGGTATGATATTGCTAATGGAAGATTGAGTTACAGGCTACTGGGGCAAGAACAAAAATACAATCAGTACAACTCAAGATACAAAAATATTTCTAATGTAATTGTAATTTATAATGTTTTTAATTTCTAAGTAATGCGGCAGAAACTAGTTTCTGGGAAGAGGAGAGATATTACATTTTTTTTAATGATGGATGGCATTGTTATGGTTTTTTAGTTCTTAGATAGTTAGTTTTTATTTTTGATCATTTGCTATTTTTTGAGTGAAAGACAGTATGCAGGGGTGTGAATAGAATATGTCCCAGAATGGACCTATGGCAAAACCTGGGAGCAAGATGACATTTTTATTTGTGGCGGTAATTGATCAAGGGTTGGACTCGATGATCTCTGAGGTCCCTTCCAACCCAGCCTATTCTATGATTCTATGATTCTATGATTCTAAGATCTAGATGTAGTCATATCTAAAATGAGATCATCACTTTTAGTCCAAATGCAGAGAGGATATGTAAATTAAATATCAATTAACCACTCAAACTACATTAATTCTGTGAAATAAACTGAAAACGTCAAAACCTCTGAAAATGGGTTAGCTGTTTCTTTAAGCAATTTAATTATAGAAGTTGCTTGACAAGAACAAGTTTTCTTGTTTTATTATCTGTGAGAATGGCCTTAAGTATTAAAGTTAATGCTCTCACAGACTAATACATAATTATTTATACTACTTTGATGTTTTGTGTATTTTTTACAAGGTGTTAATTGTGCTGAATCAAGTTGACAAAACTGCATAATTTGTAGGTTAATATTAGCATAATCCTACAGTACATTGTTTAGCAACAGTACAGAGATGGAGTTTACTGAATGTTTTAACAATATGATGTATAAGAGTGTATTTCTCTAACAATAATAATTCCCACTATATGACTTTTAGAAAAAAATGTAACTAATATTGTTCTTCTTCATTTGGGCCAGCTGTCTGTGAAGTTTTGCTTAAGTGGAATCCATCACAGAAATGGGTATCCTAGTATATCGAGGAACATTATCAAAATATCAAGGAATTAATTGAAACACAGATGCAAAATTAAGATTTGATTTATAACAACAAACCAATAACCTTTTGCGGCTCACCTCATATTTGGGACTTTCCTGTATTCAAAGGTCTTTCTTAAAAATAGCAGCCTTTGGACATGGAATACCAAGTTCAAACCCATTGTATAGAGTTCCACTGGTAACATCCAAATTGGCATCCGTAAACGCTACCAAGGGATATTAAATTTTGCTTATATCAAGTCAAGTCTAAATGTTTAGTAGAGTGATAATCTTTGAAAGACGGAAAGCACCACTATTTGTATGGCTTAGTGTGAATTGTGCTGCATGTTATCTCAGCAGCTGTCTTTGGTTGCTTTTTTTTTTGCTTTCTTGCTTTCCAGAGGCAGAATAAATCCATTATGTGCTAATGAGAAAAAACGAAATCACACCCTCAAGCCATTGCTTAACACATTCCCTGCTGGAGTGTCAGTACATACAGAAAAAAAAATTAGGCCAGTGCCAGCTGTTTCTCACTTCCATAAGGAACCTAGCACTTGATTCAAGGTGCCTGCTTATATCTTCTTGAGCATAAGTCAGGAAAAATGAGGACACATCAAAGAGGAGACACCACCCAAATATCAGAAGTCACCTATTATCCACGATATCTTTGCTTATGCCCATCACATGGGAAATGGATTAATCTGATGATGTTACATATAAACGGATACACTGTCTTTTTTAGCTCAGTGACTTACCTGTGATAGGGAATAAGGGTGGATCCTTAGGCAAGAGTATAAGAATTTTGAGGCTTATACTGACACTTTCCTAACCTCTAAATTGTGTGCTTTTTGATTCCTGAGGATGACATAGTCTTTCTGAGTTTTCATAGTCCTCAGAGCATTGCTCTTTTATGAATACATTTATGAATTTTTACCATCTACATTCTGCTGTGGCAAGACTTCAGTAATTTAGCTAGCCAAAGTTTGTAGTTAATTAACCTTCTCCTTCTGTGGGTTTTGAATTTTCCACCTGGTAACAAGATTGCAAATGGTAAACCAAACAAAACCTCTCTGTAAATTTCAAAATCTCTTTGAAGTAGTACTTCGTGTACTGGGGTATAATACACAGATTTAGCAGGAGAAGCTCTCACTTAAGTATATCCGGGAAGGGAGACCCATAACATGCAGTGCATGCTTGAAGCTGCCCAGTGATGTCCCATTTCAGCCCCCATTTTGAATGGACCTGCATCTGCCTCTACAACTGCATTTTTCTCTTATCATTGTAAAAGTATTTCAGTGAAGTTACTGAAAGATAAATGAATTTTAATGGATTTGCCTGTCCATAAATTTCCTGGTCTTCACTGTTTCTTAAAAGTTGTTTATATTTATACTGACAGTAACGAGGCTTTTTAAGACATGAGCAATAAACACTAGTATTTAAACTTGTAAGTTTTAAATACACATATCTTCTCCCTGCAACTTGTCTCTTTCCTTTGCAACACTTATTAGCCAAAGCAAAAGGAGGAAGAATGAAGAATGATGGAAGATTCAATTTGCAATTGCTGGAATGCAAATTCAGTGATACTAATATCAACCCCTACTGAATTTTTGCATTTAAGCTGATGATAAACTTCCTCATGCTGAGAAGAGTAATTTCATTTTGTGAGGAACAGGAGGAAAGCTGTTCTAATGCAGTGTCCATAATAAGAAACCATACTGGACAAAAAAAAAAATGTATTTTAACTTTTGTTTTCTTGGTAGTTTTGAGTGTTTTTAAATGCAAAATAAGATTTTTCCTTGTTTTTCAGAATAAGGTAGTTTAAAAAAAAGGTATTATAATGTGCCTTTCAGTTACAGTTTGACTTGTTTTGATAAAAAAAATATTGTAAGCATGATACATGATCTGAATAATTTTAATAAGTTAGACTGAGTGAATGCAATTTTTAACTGAATCAATAGTCTACTTACAATATTGCTAAGAAATGTTACACATATGACAGATCTTGAACAACTCCTGCATTCATCTGTATCCAAGCAGAGTGGTCATAAACATTAAGTAGAAATCTAAATGTATTTCTTTGAACATAATCTAAACATATGTAAGATTTTTACTGTGCTTGTGGTCAGGTTTCATAACAGCATTGAAAAGTAGCCTACATATAAGGCAGTGATTTGGAAACTGTGATGTCTTCAGTTGTCACTGCTTGATAGAGAGAAAAATGCACGATTAATAGGACAAATGTGAACACCAATACCTACCAATCTTAAGCGGGCTATATGAAGGGAAGAGTACATAGAAGAGAGTTAGTGGTATAAGATGTTATAGCAGCATAGGAGATGTTTGAGTGCCATAACACGTTTTTTGTAAAATGTGCTTTAAAACGATACTTTTCCCTAATATATTCAACAAAAATATTTTGAGCGCATGAGCTGTGCTTTTTCTTGAAAGATGTCTGTAGTAGTTGTTTTGATGCCTCAACAGCTATATTCCCCCAACAGCTACTGTAAAGAAATTACTATAAATCTCTGTATCTATTTTTAATTCTCAAATAGACACCATTTTTATGCACTGCTTATTTTGTATTTGTTCTTCTCTAACAATTTCTTTGGTGGTTGATACTGAGTTCCAAAATAAAATCTGTGACAATGCTATTTAAATAACAGTTTCACAGTACACAGTATCACAGAATGTTTGGGGTTGGAAGGAACCTCAAAAGACCATCTAGTCCAACCTCCCTGCCTATGTAGGATTACCTAGATCAGGTTATACAGGAATGCAACCAGGTGGGTTTTGAATGTGTCCAGAGAAGGAGACTCCACAACCTCCCTGGGCAGCCTGTTCCAGTGTTCTATCACCCTCACTGTTAAAGTTTCTCCTTACATTTGCATGAATTAAACTCTTTAACATTCAAATGTCATATAGTTTGTCCATACAGAAGCAGATTACTTTGTAGAAAAATAATTGAGCATCTTTGTTTTCATCCTTTAAATACACCCTAAAACCTATTATAATCCTGTAAAGGAAGATTATTAAACTAAACAACAGTAGCATATTTAATGATGATCAGCTAACAAAACATTCTAGGAAATCTCTGATTAGTAATCACATTTTGACACCAATCCAAAACATAGGATAAATTAATTCCTTAAGACATAGGCCACGTGCAAAATAAAGCCAAACAGACAAATTCTGTCTTAATTTCATTTCTTTAATACTCGGCAGTGTCTAAGGCAAACAGAAGATCAATCATTCACTATGGACAAAAATAGTATTTGAACAGAGTTCAAATAATAATAATAAATGGACGTTTGTATCCGTTGGAGAGACAGACAAAATGAGTTTCCCTCAGTAAAACCAGAGCAGAATTGTGGTATAAGACTGTGAACCTTTGGGGTAGTCTCTCAGCACTGCAATTTCCATTACAAAAATAGTATTTTTCATCTGTGTTACATATGTTACAAATAACTTTTCTAACAAAACAAACAATCAAAAAAAAAAAAGGGTAAAAAAAAAAAAGCCAACCAAAAAAAACCCAAAAACACACACACACACCAAAAAACAAACAACAACCAAAAACAACAACAACAACAACAAAAAACATACAAAAAACAAAAACCAAACAGAAAAGCTCCAAAACAATGCACAAAACCTTTAATCATAATAGGGTGATGACAGTAAGTGCCCAGTTACACCGAGGGCTGTGGGTATGGTGTGACTTAGTGTGGGTTAATAAGGCTGTAAAATAAAGACATGTCTTGACCATGGAGTTCATTCAAAACATTGAAAAGGATTAAAATATTGACACAAAATTAAAATATTGTCATTGATTTGTGACACAGACGTTTAATGATAATTTCACTCTTGAGAAGTGCTACCATATTTCCATTTGATATAACTGTGAGAGATTCTAATACATGAACATCATACCAAATTTAACCTGAGATACGTTTTGGGGGATTTTTTTTCCTTTAGTCAGCAGATAAAGTATCAACAGGTAGCTATTTCATCTCCTTTTATATTTGCAGACGGTTTGAAAAATCTTTGGAAAAGTGGCGGCTTTTTCATTGTGACATGAAGGCTTTTAATCATTGGCTAACTGAAACTGAAGAGAAGCTGTCGAGAGCACAGATAGAAGCTGGAGATGTGGGTCATGCAAAAACCAACCAATTTCTCCAGGTATGATTTGATTAGCATATTTCCTGTTTTTCTGCAGTGATTAGAAATTTGCAGTTCTGGGTATGCTGAATAGTTTTGCAGTTCACTTAAGGACGATTTCTAGTGTTGAGTGCCCCATGGCAGCTTTGGTCAGATATTTCTGTTGTCCTTGTTAACTCAGAATTTTCACTCATTTGTTTTAAAATACAATTTTAAAAGAAGTAAAATATAGGATAACATGGTATATTGTGGTATTTCCATAGTTACATATTTGTTGGTCTTTAAATAAAATGCTCATTGATTTCCATTTGATACTTCTGACAAGCACAAGTATCAAACTTTTAAAATCTTGTGGAAGAAATGTGATTAACCATTGAGCTGTACTAGAGATATTTTATGAACTGTGTCTTGCAAGTATTTCATATTTTGCCTGTTTCATGTTTTAATCAAAGAAACTTGAGGATGCTTTTTGTGAAATTTTGTGTGACAGAATAGCCGCTTAGTTCCTATGTGTCCAGTTCTAATTTGTATGCTTTTCATCTTGCAAACTCTTTGAGCACCATAAGAAAAATAATAACTCTAGTTTCCTGGTAGTTTATTCAATTTCCCTGTTGTATGATTGAAATGGTAATGGGTTTGAAGAATTAATTCTAAACTGATGTTTTTGCAAGTTGATAAGTTCAGCTGAATAATGTGGCTTGACTAAACTCTGGATTCTTGTTACTTGGGTATAAGAAAAAGAAAAAAGAAATTATTAAAGTAATCGGCATTTATACAATTGAATTGCTAGATTGAATTCCTGGATTTCAGGTTGAAGGAAGTTAGGTCTATCTAATATTAATGGCAGAGTTTTGTTTTGAATGCAGTGATAATCTACTTTTTGGTGAATATTAAAAAACAAATAAACAAACAAACATTTTTTTGTTTCTTTCAATATTTGAAGTCACCTTTTTAAGAGTTAGGTTGCTATTTCTTCACTCTAAAACTTCCAAACCAAAAAGGAAGCCAAATCATGTGGTGCAAGTATAAAAAAAAGATATAACTGTTAAGTAATGCATTAAGCTGACGTAGTTCGAATAGCAGGTAAATATTTTTCTGCAAATTGCTGTCAACACTTTGAACACTGAGTAACTCTAAGATTTGGCTGACAGAATGTCACTGAGGAATTAAGGATGCTTTTTATTGTGTATGTGAATAGTAGAAGAGCTTATGGATTTCCAGTGAAATTTTGTCTCCCTTTCTCTGTCCCACAATTTTAAGCATTTCTTTGAAAACATACAAAAACTAAGGTAAGGTATGAGTTATGTATGTGACCAATAGTAACACACCATCACAAAGCCTTACTCTTTCTTCTTTGCTCCATCACCCTTCTCAGCACTCTTCTGGTATCCTTGAGCAGCTTCAAATGAGTATTTAGATTAAAAAAATGGATCTGTGGAAAAGTGTTTGTATCCTTTTATCTAACCCATTTCTTAAACCAGTATTTTTTTCTAAGAAGAGGTTGATATTTTAGAGTGCCCAGACCAAGGTTGAGATGCTTCATAGATGTTATAAATGCATGAAGTAAGTAGGACATTTTGCAGTCTCAACAGATTAGAAACATGATTTTCTTGTCAACACTGAGAAAACAGTTCATACTGAATAGAATATCATACTGAAAGACAGAATAGAATATCATACTGAAAGACACTGAGATAATGTCTTGTTGGTGGAAGCTTAGATTTCAGTGTGGAACAAGACTACTTCTGTTTTACATTTCCCTTTGACCTAGCCTCCTTCTCATCTGTTATCCATTTGTTATTTTCCTATACAATATATGAGAACATTTTGAATGTATGTTTGCCAAATGGGTATCTACCAGGATTTTCTTTTGCAGTCCTTGTTTCTTCCTTTTTTTCCCTTGTGTTAGAAATCCCAGGAACTCGTGAATTTGTCTCTCAAACATTTCATCTAGTTCAGTACAACAGAAGAAATGACCTTTCTAATGACAATTCACGTATTGTGAAAATATACCAAGAACCCTTAAAAATGCAGACCCAATGTTAGTTAACATTTCTTTCTGAAAGAATGTTTAGTCTGAATTTGCACTGTTCCCATTCTCTTTATTGGGCCTTCCTTTATTTTATTGGATCTTGTTTGAAAAGTATTAGCCTTCTGTAAGGCTGACAGAAGAGATCATTAGAATTTTGATTTGGTATACAGGTAAAACTGCTGAGCATTTTGATTTACTAGATTATCAGTGTGTTTTATTGAGATCATGCTGCTTAGTGAACCATATGCAGAATTACCAGGACTTGTATGAAAATGCAAGAGACTAGTCTTGTATTCAACAAGGAACTGATTTAGAAAAAAAAGTATGCAAAATATTCAGATATATAATACTATTTCTAGGTAGGACTACTTTGGAAAAAAAAAAGATTCATGTGTTCGTTAACATTCAGTAACTACACAGAGTCAAGTCTTAATGTAAAATGAAACAGTCAACAGTATGATTAGGTGATTATGGCAGTCACATTCTTTTAGCTTATTTGGGGAGGGGAGGTTTGTTCATTTTTGCTTCACAATGGTGTGATATTAAGCAATATTTATACATTATATGTACTGTGAATGAAACACAATAGAATTGCTTCATTTCAGGTCATGAATATTTAAATATTCTTATTGTTAATTTTTCACTAAGACTTTTTGAGGGCAGAACTTGGTGGTTTTAAAAAGAAATAGCACATTTCAGTTTTTAAGAAATTTTAATTGACTTCTTTTATAGTTAGGAAACACAGAATTTAAAAGGGTGTTTTACAAATAGCACATCATATAATTTTTTTGAAACATAGTGAACTTTCAAAACATATTGTTTGAAAACATATATAACATATTGTTATTTCCTGTGCCTACTCCTCTTTCTGGAACATGAGTTCTCAAAATAGCACACTATTATCCAAACTTAAATACTATCCATACCGTCATCAAGATGGGTCAGGTGCTGTAGTTTAAGGTTGGATCTTATTGTTGCTGAATGTTAGAATATAATTTGCAATCATCTATCTAAAATTTGCTATTTATTTTTTTCCTTGTGGTCTACCTTGCTGCACCAATCTACATTCCATTGCATATAAAAAAACAGAACAAAACAGGTTAATATGCAACAAAGAAGGAAATAAGATTTGGGGAAGGAGAGGGGTGCAAGGGGGAGGGTGTCTGTGCAGCATATATAAATGCTAAAAAGAAAGATACAAAAAGTGGAATTCTTTGGCAGCTTCACAACTAGACTTTCAAGTTATGTTCATGAATCATTACCTGAGAATTTAAAAATAGTATTCTTATTTAAATATATATATCATATGAAGGATATGAAGAACTCCTCAGAAGTCAATAGCTCATATCCATTTATTTGGTAGTAAGTTCAACTATATTTTATTATTTTAGGTGGTGCATTATTAATACTAAAAGAATATGATTCTAGAATTTTGAAGCAATTTCTGTATTCATGATATTTATCTATTGTGACTAGTCAGTGATGGCTACTTCCCACTGAACAGGCAAGGACTGGACTTTAGTTTATTTTCTATAATTTCGTTCTTTTGGAAATATTGCTGTTATATAATTATCAATTTCTTAAGTATTTACTTTTCTTTAGAGACATAAATATCAAGGATATTATGTTTACTTTTTAAGGTCAAGAAGGACTACAGTAAGATTTTGAAATTATTGTGTGGTGGCCCTATTAATTATACTCAGTCTTGAGGATATTCTTGACATAGAACTTGCTTGTAAGCTACAAATATCTCTTAAATAGTTCATACATTGTATTGTTCAACATAGTGTATTTATCCAAGCCTGCAAAAGGCGTGTGAATGTCTCATGACATCTTTAGACCTTCTTTCCACTGCACTATAATGTCAGGAACATTACATATTTGTCTTGTAGATTTTTAAAGCAAAAAAGATAGAGAGAATCAAGGCTTCAGTGCTGAAAGTCATGGTCATGCTAATAATTCCTCTCTTTTATATCTAAATTGTATTATATGGATATTGATGATTTAATAACCGCTAAGTTTTAACAGTTCTTTCTGGAATACACTGCAAATGGCATAAGAGGATAAGAGAGAAAAAGTCTTTCAGTGCTTGAGGCCACATATTCTCATACCATAAAAACAGAGTGCTAAGTGGGTGTATAGTTTACTCCATTTTTCCCCAACTATAAAACTTGTAAAATTTTTTTTTTTTTTATAATAATAGTTACTTTCATATTTTAGGGTTTGTATTTTAGATTTATTTCCTGCTTTACTGAGAGATAAATTTTACTTCTTGTTTCGTTTTGGATTCTGTTTGGATTCAAGAGGTTCAATTCTGTGTCATTTGGATCAATTTTATTCAACCTGGTTCAATTTTGACTGTCTTTTGGTGTTATGACATATTTTCAAAGAAATAGTAGAAATGGAGCAAAATATTCCTCCTGGTCAATAAGATGTCTATGATTTCTTGATAATTCTACAGGAGATAGAAAACATAGAATGTGGAATTAATGGTAAAGCTATTTAACTCTGCTTTAGAGTAATCTTTAATTAGAATGATGCTACAATGTCCTTCATATTGCAGGGGCATATCTGGAAGGACATATATCTGGAACAAATGTATTATTGGCTAATATTTTATTAATACTGAAAGCACACAATCTACAGATTATATTTTATTTTATTTCATTTTATTTTATTTATTAACATTCTCCTCACAGTTTTACACATCCTTATTACTTTGACTAAATGTTCTAAACTACACACTACAATATTCTAAACATGATGGCCATTCTACACAAATGCCGTGAGTTGTTAGTATTTACCGGATCCTTTATTCAGAGAAACTCCCTGGTATTTCTGCTCACTGAATATCACCCTCTTATCAAAGACCTCTGAGCACAGCATATTACTACCACTAAGAAAGAAAACCTATACTGATTGATATGTCATGTATTTCAGGGTTTTGTCCATAGTTCCAGTAAAAATGTTTTGAATAATATACATGAACTCTGCATCAGACACCTGGGCCCTAACTGAACAAAATACTTATTTTTCTGGTGTAAGGTCATCTTTAAAACAAATTCATTGATATTTCTTAACTGAAGTGCAACAGCACTGGAAAGACTTAGTTTTCAGTTAATAAGGGGAGGACATTCCTGATAAAATAGCTATTGCTTCGCAAAATATTAAATAATACTGTTAAACGTTATAAGTAATAAATTTCTGTATATATAAAATTCCTGAAAATTCCTGTTAAAAAATTCCTCACTGTTGTTACTACTAATTGAAGAGGTGAAATATCAAAATACCTTATCCTGAACTTGTAGTAAAACATTTTCTTGTTATGTCAAACTTTAAGTATTATTTCATAATTATATCAGTTATTTAATTCTTCTCTACTGCACAGAGTTCTACATTATTCTTATTTCACAATTCACTGTATCATAATAAAAGCTTTTAATTAATTTGTTACTAGTAATGGGCCATTAAAACGACTGAAGGCTATGAGAAATAATACATTTAAAGTTGCTTGTGTGGCTCTGCCTACTCTTGTACCATTAGATGACAATTCATAACTTCTATTTAGGTTTTATTGTAAATCCTTGCATTGTTTATTCAGACAACTGAATTAAATCTTATAAGTAATTAATTACAATCCATTTATAAAACATTCAATTACGAAACTTTTTGGAATAACTGTGATACGTAGATGTATGGTGGCATAATTTTTATATGTAGCAAGAATTAATAAACATGCA
>VWZY01011560.1:0-15306 GCA_013399075.1 Chloroceryle aenea | reverse complement strand
CCCCGTCTTGAGAAAACAATGTTCTTGGACAGTCAAACTTCCTAGTACTGTACTGTAACTACCTTCCTGTTTGGGGGATTCATCCTCACCAGTTCTAGTGGTTACAGAGTACTAGCACATGAGGACCTGAGAAAGAGAGTACTGTACTCATTTTACAAGCATTTTTTTCATGTTTGTCTAAAAGATAAAGGAAATGGAGGATTCAATTTTTTCATACTAATGAATCTGTCTTACTTTCAGGGCTAATCTGGACATTTATAATCAGTGACATATACTGATAATACATCTCAGATTCAGCAGATTTTTTTAATGCTTGTGCAATGGTATAAATGGACTAGTTAATTTGACTACGTCTTGGAAGTTTTGGGCAATGAGCAACTAAATGAATGACTGCTTTGAAGGATGATTATACTGGTTCTCTACCTAACAAAACATTTATTTGGTTTGTTTCCATAAGTCTTTCAAAAGTACATCCTGTATTGCATCAGAGATCACTATGGCATATGACTAAATCTGTGTGTGCTGATGCATAGATGTGAAGATAAGACAAACTTATGAGACTTGACCTGTGTCACTTAACGACCGGCCCGCTTGGGAGTCTTTCTAGGTCTTCTGATGTGAATAATTAGCCATTAAAAATGCTTTCATAAAACAATCGAGGAAAAGTAAGACTCTTAGGGAATAACTTTCTATGCAGATTAGGTGTATAAATTAGTACAAATAGTCTTGCGTGGCCCTTTTCATGGATAGCTTTATTAATCTTATCTAGAACCTTTCATCCCAACAGATTTTGCAAACTCTATCCATCACATACAGCTTTCAAATTCCATCTTATTTTGGACTAAAGCCATAAAATAAAGCCATACAGGAAGCACTGTGGACAAGATAGCAGGTTAATGTTGCTTTAGAAAGTGAACTGCTTAAAAAAACCAACAATGTGCATTATAAAGCCTCTATTATGAAAAGTTTAATGTTTATGCAAAGCAGACAGCAAAGGTTCAGCACCTGCCCTTAAACTGTCTAAAAAATACTTTAGCTAAATTTACTTACCCTAATTTTGGAAGTCAGTTCTTGTCAGCTTGTTATGAACTGTCTTTTGTCTTTAGCACTTAGGTGTTTTACAGTGAATTCCTTTTTTACTGACAACCTTTATAGGCACCTTTGTGGAGGTGCTTGTTTGTCAATATAAGGAGAAGAGTCAAGGGAGTTAAAGTGTGAGTTTGACCAGTGATGGGTGACTATTAAAGAAATGAGTGTTTGGCTCAAATGCTTTACTAGTTATTTTTCATTTCAGATAAGCTAGTCTGTTCATTAATTTCTCCAAGGTCTTACGTTATATAGAGAGACTGTAGCAGACGTGGATATTGTGGTAACATGCTCAAGTTGTTTAAATAAAATATTAACATCTACCCTGAAACAAATTTTCAACATAACTTATTTCCTTCTTAATAGGAGAACCTACCATAGCAGGTCCAATGTAGCCATTTGTATTTGAGCTTATAATCAAAATCTTCCTTTGTAGATGAAGAAGAAAAGTAGGCACTTCGAGGGTGAAGGTCATCTGACCTTTCTGGAATAACTTGAATATTTGAAAGTGAATGGTGACAGCACTGGATGTGTTAACTTATAGAAAAATAAATAAATAAATAGGTACTTTTTATTTGGGTTTATTTGTTTTATTTTTCTGGGTTGTTATATTTAAAGAAAAGATAAGCAGTCATGAAAACATAAGAACATGAAGATATTTAAGAATATATTTACTTCAGGTGTGTTTCTTCCGACTTTGAATACATATTTCATCAGGTTTTGAATATGCAGGGTTTACTAGTACTTTTAAATCAGCACTGATGCTAGGTATTACAAAACAATGTATTCATGCTGAAATAAAATTATTTTCGTAATTGGACTAGACATCTTGCCACAGTACAAAGATAAGATTCACTGAATGATTCAGTAAAAGAGGATAAAAAATACTTAAATTAATTATATTTCCACCTGAAGTACTGAAGCTAGAATTCCTAGTTATCTGTAAATTTCAGTTGAAATGTTTGCCACCATAGGAAACTTCTTAATAAGATGTTCTTTTCTGTGTGAATTCTCAGGGGTTTACTAAAGCCTACACATTATATTACACCCACTCCCCTGTTAGGGACCAATAGCATCTGTTTTTCTTTATCTGATATAAATTATAAAATGTTGTTATTTCTTATAATTCTAATCTTCTGTCAAATTTGTTTTAAATTATTCACAATATTTGAAACTATGGAGGAAGGTTAGGATGGAAAAGAGGCTGATGTATCATCAGAAAGCTCAATCACATAAAAAAAAGAGACTGAAAACTTAATTTATTATTTACCAAAAAGTACTTTTTTTAAAAACTATATGACTTGTTTTGTTAGATATTTATCAGATACTTGATTGCCAACCATTACTCATCAGAAAACATTTTAGATGTAGGCTACTTCTTTCTTTTGTCCTGCTTGGAGATCTCTGAAGGAATTTGTTTTTACTTCTGTTGCTCGCAGCATGCTGGTTTGCAGTGCTATATGCAATTGATTTTCTTTCTAATACTAAAAAAGAAAAAAGGTCATATTATTTCAGTAAAGCTTATGGCAGAATTTCAGGACAACATTAGATAACATAGTAGACCCTGTTTAAGCTCTTTTTTTTTTTTTTTCCCTTTTCTCTCCCTGTTATACTTCCACAGACAGGAAATAGCTTCCCACTCAAAATCTAAGCTTGAAATGAATGAAAAACTCCCCTGTAAAAGTTACACATTTTTTTAACCTTCTTGACTATTTACAATGGAATATTAAAAAAAAATGCATCTTTTATAGATCTTAAGTATTTTGCATTTGCTGAAAATCTTCTAAATTTGGCCAATAATTCTGAATTAATTCTTATTAAAAGGAAAATCAAATATGTTATTTTTCCATACATACTCAGAGAGTTTAAAAGCTTCAATTTTTATTGAATGGTATAAGGATGTGTAAGGAATTGCAGAGTGTGACAAATTCCAGTTTATGCATCAATGGGAACAAGAATATAATAGTGTTGTACTCATCATAAAATTATATTAAATTTGAGTTGTACATATGTCAGAGTTTTGCTGATTTCAGAATGATTTCTTGAGTTTTCTTTTTTAAGTTCTTTAATGAAGGCACAAACTCTTACAGTAAATCTATACAGGACACTCCTGTGAAGAAATGGTAGTAGAATGGCAAGAAATTAAAAAGAGCATATTTTGAGCAGCTTTTCCAATATACAGTTACTGCATCAGGTTGACAAATATATTCCAATTTCACAGTATTATGAAGTATCTCACCATATAATCTTCAAAAGTGTACAGTCAAAATCAGTTATTATTTGTCATTTTCTTGGAAATGTAGCAGAAGAAAACACTTATAAATGAAATGTACTGAAACTGGACAAGGTTCTGCTATTGGGGTGGTATTAGAAATGTCATTAAAATATTTATAAAACTATTTGATTATGTAATAATATTTCTGAATTGCAGGGTCCTAAAGATGAATAGAGTTCTGTCTGAATGTTAATTTCCCATTAGTGGGACAGAAATGGGAACTATTATTCACCTCTGTTATGTAAGACAGTACATACAAGTTTTATTTTACTAAATGCTAGAATAGATGCTGGTTCTTTTGTATAAGTTAGATGATCAGGGTTTTTTTGGGTTTTATTTGGTTGGGGGCTTTTTGACACTGAGTAGTTATGGTCTATTGCCTTTCATAGCAAGACATAGTAGTCTCTGCTCCCTCTTAGTGGCTAGACTCTGAGAATGTAATAATCCCAGATACTTGTTTTTTGGTTCTAAAATATCATAGTTAGACAGGCAACTGATGGGCAAACTCAAAGTGGAAGAAGAAAGTCTTTAGATCATGGAAGGAGGGGATAGCCACTTGGGACAAACACATGACTGTTGTCAGATGATGTAGACAGGAAACTAGGAAAGCTAAGACCTCCTTGAAATTAAACCTTGCAGGGGAGGTAAAAGACAAAAGAAAAGGCTTCTTCAAATACATTGAAGAACGCTAGCACTAGGGGCAATGTAGGCCCACTGATGAATGAGTCAGGTGCCCTGGTGACAGAGGACACAGAGAAGGCAGAGTTACTGAATGCCGCCTTTGCCTCTGTCTATACTGCTGGAGACTGTCCTCGGGAGCCCCAGATCACTGTGGCCCCAGAGGAAGTCAGGATAGAGGAGAAGACTTCCTTGATTCATGGGGACTCGGCCGAGGATCAAACAAGCAATCTGGATGTACATATGTCCATGGGCCCTGATGGGATGCCCCCACAAATGCTGAGGGAGCTGGCGGAAGTCATTGCTAGACCACTCTCCATCATCTTTAGTAAGTCATGGAGAACAGGAGAGGTGCTGGAAGACAGAAGAGAGCAAGTGTCAGTCCAGTCTTCAAACAGGACAAGAAGGAGGACCCGGGTAACTACAGACCGGTCAGCCTCACCTCCATCCCTGGAAAGGTGATGGCACAACTTATCTTTGGTGCTGTCTCTAGGCATATCAAAGACAAGGGGGTCATCAGGAGCAGTCAACATGTTTTTACTAAGGGGAAATCATATTTGACCAACCTGATAGCCTTCTATGAAGAAATAACCAGGTGAATATGTGATGGTAGTGCAGTGGATGCGGTTTATCTTGATTTCAGTAAAGCATATGACATTGTGCCCCACAGCATCCTCTCAGATAAACTGAGAAAGTGTGGTGTGGATTATCAGGTAGTGAGGTGGGTTGTGAACTAGTTGAAGGAAAGCCATCAGAGAGCTGTGGTCAGTGGTAGCAAGGTGGATTGTGAACTATTTAGCTCTTATTATGAAGCTTGCCCTATGTCCCATGCTTCCATCCTTACATATAGCTAAACATGTATTGCTCCATTTGTCCAGCCTTTGTGAATCATAGAATAGATTGGGTTGGAAAAGACCTCCAAGATCATCGAGTCCAACCCCTGATCCAACTCCCATTACTATAGCATGGCACTAAGGGCCATGTCCAATCTCTTTTTAAAAACCTCCAGGGATGGTGAATCCACCACCTCTCTGGGCAGGCTGTTCCAATGCCTGATTACCCTCTCTGTAAAGGATTTCTTCCTAACATCTAACCTAAACTTCCGCTGGCAGAGCTTAAGCCCATGTCCCCTTGTCCTGTTGTTGGTTGCCTGGGAGAAGAGGCATGGAACCATTAGATCACAGCTTGTAAGATTGGAGATTGTAAGATAAAGTGAAAATTCTAATCACAAAGATTTTCTTTCTATACTTTTGCAATAAGCATGACATCTAGACAGAAGCAAGATATTTTTCCTTTTAATGGTTGTTTTTAATAGCTGAAATGGAAAATATCTTTTCTGTACATTGTAAATCAGTGACTTTAATGGGAGGGTATGCTAATAAGTGTTTATGTGATGCTTTTAGTATTGGCATTTTAGTAAATACATGTCTTTAAGAAAAATCACACCTAGGGGTATTTTGTTATAAATATGTCTGAGGCTGAAAGCAGCATGAGAGTCTTGCTTGTGCCTTCAAAGGCAAAATTATTTTTTGCAGTACCTAAAAAAAAAAAAAAGGCATTCTGATTTAGCAGACTTAACTTTCCAGAAAGCAGGATTCTTTCTGTAATTTAAACCACTCAAGAGGGTTTTTTTGCCTTTAAGTAATCTACCAGAACTTTTAGTGCACATTAAAATCTGTTCTGAATGAATATTTGGTAGCTCTTGTATAAGAGTAGAGTAGATCACAGAAACCACTCCAATACAACAAAATACTGTTGTGCTGTCTATTATATATCATATTATAAAGGCTTCAAGACAAGGAGTGCTTGTGTGCAATTGCACATTGCCTAGTGCAGTGGGGCTTTAGTTTTAGTTATAGTTTTAGTTTTACATGCACATCTCATTTATGATGACTGACAATATTCTTTCTAGTAACTCTTTTTTTAGACCTTACATTACTACTGAGTGTTGCAGGATTTAGAGGTGCAGAGCAACTCATGCACCTAGGAAGGTACCTTGTGATATTGCTGCAACCCTTATCTGCCTCAAAGCCTGCTCTGGTACTTTCTAAATTTACTATCACTACCCTATTTCATTACCACTTCTGTAACTGTAATGCCTTCAGCAATGTCTCCTGTTACACAAGACTGATGATTCTCTAAACCCTTCTCCAACACTGCCATAAGCAAGAAAAGGTATGTGAGAGTGCTTTTCTGTCAGAATGCTCTGCAAGATGACAACATGACTGATTTTGTAAATTTGAATAATACAAAGACTTTGCCAAAATATCAAGTCAATTAAATGAGGCTGATAACTTCATCATATTGGTGATTGGTGGGTTTTGGTTGGTTTTTGGTGATTCGTCATCATTGGTGTTTGATGGGTTTTGGTTGTTTTTTTTTTGGGGTTTNTTTTTTTTTTTTGGGTTTTTGTTTTTTTTTTTTTTTTTTGTTTTTTTTTTTTTGGTTTTTTTTTTTTTGGTGGGGCGGTGATGTTGTTTGTTAATATTTTGGTTGGTTTGTTTATTTTTTGTTTTTTTTTTGTTGTTGTTGTTGTTGTTGTTGTCTTTTCCCACATATTCATAGTCAATGTTTAATTAAATTCATAAATGAACAGATTTTTCAGTCCTGTTTAAGGTATGACTAAACCTAATGATTTTGCAGATAATTTGGTGTTCCTGACTGTCCATCTTTTACAATATCTTTCTTGTACTTTAAGTGCAGAATTTCAGTGTCAGCTACATGTGAACAAAACACAGAGGAAGCACAACCTCTCCATTTCTGTATATGCCTTCAAAGGATTTTGGTAACTCCTTTGTCTGTGTCACAGTGAAAACTCCAGTCATAACTGATTCTTTAGCATTTTCCTCTGTCCACTATTCTCTTGCTTTTAGATCTTTTTCAGTATTGTTGTTTTCCATTATAAGAGTCCTCAGGGCTGTGATCAAGGTTTGCACTCTCTAATACTAGAGGTACACTGTACTTTCAGTTCTACTGATGTTTGTGTTGCTTTGTTTTCTCTTTGGTTACTAACTGATCTGTATTTCTCTACCAGTCATGGGTCCTCCACATCAGTAATCTATCCCCTAATCAAATTCTGCAAGAACTTTATTTTGCATTCAGGGCTGATTTATATTTGGGGGTTTTGTTATGTTGTTTTGTTGCTGATGGTTGGTTGGTTTTTTCCTAAATACAACTTAAAATAAGAATAGATTTTATATGGATTTTGAGTCCTATAGATTTCCTGAAATCCTTCATGATCAGTCAATGTAAATGCAATGTTTAGTTAAAAATCAAAACAAAACACCTTTCTATCAATGTAAGTTTTGAGAAACAAAGAAGAACATGGTGAATTTAAAATCAGTTAAGTTAGAACTACTCAGTAAATATGAACATTTTGATACTGAAACATCAGTAAAAAAAAAGTAACAAAAAAGCATATATCTTATGCTTTGACAGATAGACATTATGACTTGCGATATATTTTGTCGTGCCTATATGGTTGGTTCATTTGCAACAATACTGTTAGTGACTAGGGAAAAAATAACATATTTACAAATAAATATGATTTTAATGAAATATAATTATCTCATGGCTGCTTGTATTTTTGGATTTTTTTAAAAAGCATCCTGGTCTATTTAATTCTCATATTGATATAGCTGGAAAAAAAAAAAAAGTGTGTTTTCTGGCAGTGGGACTTAATATATGGAGCACATGGCAGCAGGAGAAAAGCAGAAGATAAACTTAATGAAGTCACTGTAAATATATAAACTGAAGATAAATTTAACAGTTATTGGAAAGACATGAAGTGATATTCAATATGGTTCCATTACAAAATATTTTTGAACTATGGTATAATATCATGGGATGTTCCCCATTCTCTGAAGTTCATTTATGACCAGAATATTTCTAAAAGTCATGTGTACATACTACCCCATATTTCTTACATCTGTTCTAAAGTTGTTCACACTCCTCCAGAACCAGGATAACAGCATACAAACATATAATACTATTATAGAGGGGAGCTCAGAATATAAAATTAAATTCTCTTTCTAAAAACTCAGATTACAGTAAAATTTATTGCTATGTCTTTGAAGTGTTCACATGAGTGATATCTAATGAAGAAAATGAAACATTGCTTAAAATGTTACAAGTCTAGAAACTTTAGTTTCTACTTTAGCATGGAATATTTTCTAAATTGCATTTTAAAATCAAAATGAGCATGATATAAGAACTTACTCTCCCCTATTTTATTATGCATTGTGGGCCTGACAGAATTGTTTACAATAGCTGATATACTGACTGTTTTAGTGGTTTGTTTTGGCAGTAGTTTCTGTGATGGAGAGATAGGTATTCAACTTTGTTTCAAATTTTAGAATCTTAATTAAGTTGTTTCATTTTATGTGCTTATATTATCTTTCTATTATTTTTTAAGTTAATAACAGCAGCTGTTATATAGCGTTGATGTAAAATCTTCTGTTGAAGGCCCTTGACCTCAGAGACAGTTTATCATGATGGCAGAAATTAATCATGTTAGATATGCCTGATCCCATGAAGACAGTGCAAATTTAGAAACTGTATAAACAGGAGTAGGCAATGATTTTGGGTATTACTAGACTGTCATATCATAATAGCTTCATAATAATGAGGCACATTAAGCAAGTGATGAAGTAATATAACACTAGATTAAGGAATTCTTTCCAAAATTTTGCTATACAGTTGCTAAAAAAAAAATCTCAAAATAAAATACACCCTAACTTTAAGGCATTAAATATATGTTTAAATATAGGTATGAAAATTCAGATTTTAACTGTACTCACTTTTGACTCTTCTTACTTTTCTACAGTTAACTCAGTCCCTCCTGAATTTGTCATTGTGCCATTATTAGATGGAACACTGGATTTGATTTCTACAATACCCTATAGTTCTTATGAACTTTGGGTTTAAGTATCTATAGCTTTTAAGCTCTCTCAGGTTTTACTGCTCTTTTATCCTCTGACTTCTGGTAATTTTTCTTAGATAATAAAGTTGAGAAAAAATATTTTAAGTCTTTTATATAAGAAAGAATCTGAAGTCTAAAGAATTAGCAAACTAGAAAAATCACAATATTAGAAATTAAAATTATAGTACTTTGTTTGACATTTATTTGTATAACACAGGTTTTAGGTTTCTGGCAACAAAGAAAAGCCAGGGCAAGTGATGCCCTGTGCATTCCAATTAATTCAGCCTTGCACCCCTGTGACTACAACAATAAAAACTTCAGATCTCAATTGTCTGACATAAGAGCATGGAGCAGTGATTTCCACATATATATCTGAATGTATATGTGTAACCTATCACTTTTTGAACAATAACAGAGAGGACAGGTGCCAATTAGAGTTTAGCAAATAGTAGCTAACATGCAGATTTCACCTTAAAGTATCATATGTGGATGAGTATGTGGTCATAACAAAGATTGTAAACATTCCCTTTCTGCATGGATTTGTTTCCAAAGCACCTCTTCAGCTCTAGTATATGATTTAAAATAAGAACATTCCTATTACATTATCATTGCTATTAAAGTCATTCAGAACAATGGCCACTGTCTGTCTTAGAGGCAAACTCTTCCCCTTCATTCCATATTTCTAATCCACTATGGTTGTCACTCCAACATATACAATCCTAGTGTGAATCAGAAATCATCTGCCATACTCTATAAAGTATATAAATATTGTCCAGTTTTCATAGAAAAATAATGTTTGGGATAATCTAGAAATTTATAACATTTCCTCCTATCTGATTATCATGTTGTCTGTAGTCAACCAAAGTCTATAATCTAGCTCCAGAAAGTTTTTATCAAGCCTTACCCAAAATCATACAGAAAGATTAGAGGTTCTTTTTTTGTGTATTATACCACCTCTTTTTTTCTTTTCTTTCTTTTTATTGGAAAAATCCAAAGAGCCTCTCTTCATTAAATTGCATGATATTATAAATGATATTTTGTCAGGTTTTTTTTTGGAAGGTATTACATTTAAATAAAATTAGTGCTGAAGAACTAAGTTCCTAGTGGCTTCACTGCTTTTCTCCTGCAAGTGAATTTACCAGTGTAGATTTGAGGCTGAAGTTGTTGACACAAAAGTAAGGCCATGTGAGAATTTAATTTATATTTTTCTTTCTGTTCAAAGAAGACTGTGAAGCATAAGATTATTCCCAGTTCTGTTATTTCCCAACAATCTTAGAACACTGAAAAATACTGAATAGTAACTATGGTTTTGAATAACCAGTTTGAAAATGAAGAACAACAATGCACATTGGCTTTTGTCTGGAATGAGGCAAAGTTTGTCTGAAAGCTGGGCAACCCTTCAGTATCCATTTTTTTTCTGCTAAAAGTTTTTAATTAACTTCTGTAAACAAGCAGATTTTTGTTATCCCAGTGGGATATGATACAAAATGGATCTTCAATTCAGAGACAGTATATTGTGATTAAAAGTCCCACTGAGGTTCATATTTCTTTTTTCATAGCACAAACTGGACTCTGATCTGTTTATGGGTCCTAGGAGAACAATATTGTAGTATAATTTTCGCATGTGAATGTGGCACTTTTTATACCTTGCATAAATCATTACTTGAAGAAAGTTTACAGAGCTATATTGGAAGCAAAAACTGTGCAAGACACACGACACGTATATGAGACATATTCAAGTATGACTCAAAATCACAAGCCACCAAATTATGCAGAAAATATGGTGGAAGATGCCAGAAATGAAGGATAAGATAACTATTAGTTTAGAAATGTAATGATCTTGATGTGGAAATAGCTTCTTAAAACATAGAAATATGCTAAGCTTCAATGTTTGACTAATAAGTTTTCTGTGTTTCAACATGCACATGAATGTCTAATTGATTTCTGAAAGTTAGGACAATGCATCTTTGAGGGAGCACCTGAGTATGCACATGTTTTCATTGTAGCAAGATAGTAGCATCCCTGGAACTTTTTAGTCCAGGTGAAGAAAGAGACAAGTAAAATCTACAGCTGGGAAATTCTAGGAAATTCTGCTACATTCCGTAGCAGAAACCAAAGCAGCTGAAGTAGCATGAATGTTAGTTTAACTGAGACATTACAGGCAGAAAAATCTCTAGCCAAATGTAAAAGCTACCAAACTTGGACTGTCCTTTCCAGTTGCTGCAATGTGTCAGCATGCCTAATTATTGTTCCACCTCTGGTTGCTGGTTGCTCTGCTTTGCTACCACTTCTACTTCATTCTTCCAGAACATGATTGTACTAGAGTTCTGAGTGAATGTGTCTGTAGTCACAGGAAGTATACAGGAAGTATATATGGGGTCTTAGCACTCTTACTATTTTTTTTTTTTTCCTTCTACCTAAGCCTTCTTTCATAAGATTTCTGAATATTCATTCATAAATTAACAGTCAATGCATACCATTTCTATTTGGCAGAAATTTGTCTAGGAATCTGTTCTCTGCAATCTATCCTTCACAGGATGACCAGAGCTGTGAAACACTTTGTTCTGTGTCCTACTACTGGACATGAAATTACTTAACAATGTCAAGCAAGACACCAAAGCTAAAATAGGAACTGTCACCTTTCCCTGCAACCCATTCATTTCTTCCATTAATTAGTATTATGGTTTTGGTTTTGGTTTTGTTTTTTTTCCCCAAACAAAAATAGGGGGCTTTATCTATGGAGATTGGAATTATTGTTTATCTTAATAAAATGGTTCTCTAGTTAAACAGGAATGCTGAGACTATGCTGAGGCATAAGAATAGTAATTTAAAACTTTGCACTTAATAAAATTGGACTCAATGGAAGGGCAAACAGATGAATTTGCAATGTGCTAGTGATGTGGTAAGAAAAAACACCTCTTTGGAAGTGAATGTTAGCTTAAGTCCATTGTCTGATTTACCTTTGCAACTTATCTTTTTATGTTCTTCTAGAAAAGATCTATTTCTACCATTTTATTTTGCAGTCTTAGAACAAGGGAGTTACCTGAAGCTTTGAAGAAGATAAGTTGTGGGGTTTTGGAAGGGATAACAGGGTTCTTTGCAAATGTTACATTCCTGTGTAAGAGTAATGTTATCATATAAGAGGTTGGGGTTTTTTGTTGTTTTTTTGGTTTGTGGTTTTTTTTTGTTTGTTTGTTTTTGTTTTTGTGGGTTTTTTGTTTTTGTTTTTTTGTTTGTTTGTTTGGTTGGTTGGTTTTTTTTGTTTGTTTGTTTTTTCTTTCTTTCTTTCTTTTTTTTTCTTCTTTGTCTTTTAATAGCTGCATAGGTCATTGTCAACCTAATCCCAGAGAGGGAGAGATTTTCCTGTAACGTGCAGAACTGTATCCTTAAGTTAGAACTACCTACAGGAGGGATGTGGAGTATAAGCACGTGAATGACAAGCAGATACTGGACTACAAATGGGTTTGTTTCCAGAAACTCTTCTGTCTTAGCTGAACACTTTCAATTGGAAATTGTTCCTTTCCTACCCAAAAATCAGAAGATCCTTCCATAGTTTTTCTGCATAACAGTTCTATGACATTAAATGATAAATGCGTTGTGAAATGAAGAAGTACACAGTTTATTTATTAGGTGCATTTAACTGAGCTCTGGCTCTTCAGACAACCCTAGTTCATGTAGAACTATGCTTTTTAAATCAAGCTTCAGCTTGGATAGGTTTTCTGTTTTTCCTCATAAACCTTATGTAGGATATCAGCAAATGCATATTGTTATTTCTGGCTGGTGGGAGATATCCATTTTAAATGAGCAGTTTGTAAGTTTTCTGCAGGAGGTCTTTACTGTAGGTGGAATAAAAGATCAAAGCACACTATTCAAGACTATGCTATAAAGACATGAACATGTCTCAAGCAAGATGTAAGCAAAAAGCAAAGCAACATGTAAATACTTGATTTTTAATTTTTTTTTTCAAATTCCTATACTAAATGCTTTCTTAAAGCATGTGGTTTTCTGCAACAACAGACACTGAAACCTGATTTACTTCATACATTATTATCCTTTTTGTTTTAATTTAGTTTTGAGAAGAACAGGCCTCCAAGTAATCAGATCTGTTTCAGTCCTAGTGAATGTTTCATCCAAATAAAACTCGAGGGGAGAAATGGGCTTTTTATGTTGTTTTTGTTTTTGTGGAAGAAACAATCTAATTTTATAAACCTGGTCTAATCTGAGGTGCCCTGATAAGGGGAAAAACAAAACAAAAGAAAAAAAAAAAAAGTGAGTTTCTAAATTATTGTGGCATTCAGTATTTTTTTTAAGGTCATGAATTCCACTAATTTTTACTTCTGTGAAGTTTTCTGAGAAATTCTAAGAGACCATACTGACATGCAATGTGTCTAGAAGCTAAAACTCTCATATTCAGGGAAAAGATTATGCTCAAAATTCAGGGAATACAATTGTTAAAGTAAAACATAAAAATCCTATCCCTAAAATGCTCTGAACCAAAATTTATATGTGAAAACTTAAATATATATATATATAAAGGAAAGACATTCCAGTGGATGGAAGGCATAGGAGTATTTTAATTTTTTTAATATGAATATATAAGGTGAGATTCATCTCACTTAGCTTTACAAGTCTACAGTGTAGACAGGGGATCATTTTGAACTCCATTTGTAGCTAATGTAAAGCAGTAGGTGTATCTGAGATAAAATTCATCTGAGGTATTTTAAATATCCACACAAACACAAGACCCATCATGTCCTAGAAGTATCTGTTTCTATTGGCTGCGGAATTTAGATAACTAGCTCAGGTACAGATATCTGTCTGTAGGTATGAAAAGTTAAACATAAGGTAAATCCCATTGCTACATTTTCGATAAACTTTGGATTTGCCACTTTTGAATTATCTTCAACATTTATCTTGAAATTAACTGTGCTAGTGAAACAAGTAATGGGTTTTAAGGCATGCAATTAATGTTCTGTGAAAAGATGGATTGGAGTTGGATAGTAGAAAATAAGTACTTGTCAGTAGAGTTATATATGGAAATGTACTATAAGGTAAAATCCTAGGGCAGGATAACCTAGGTATTTATGTATTGATGTTAATTTTACCTAAGACATCAGAAGAATGGGAGGCACCCATTGTCTAGAACAATGGAAAAGTTAGTGTAAAATAGATCGTGAATACCACATGACTAGCCCTCCCCTATTTGCTGAAACTAGGGCAGAATTAAAACAATAGCTGTGTCTTCGAAATTGGCTGAGGGGGGAAGATACTACTGGTATATTCTCTGGGATGAATAATGAACTTCCTAACTAGCTCTCATAAAAAAAATATGCCTGCCCAAGACATTAGGAAAGGTAGGAACAGCCATGTCTCGGTCTAACAAAACAGAAATCTTTAGATGAATCATCAGTCAATCTTAAATATAATTTTACGGTCTTCAGTGGTGTCTATACTTTCACATGTTGTGCTAAGTTGTTTTCAGCATTATCCAGTCCCAAGACAATTAGAATTTATATAGCCATCCAGTTTCTTCTTCTACTGTTTTGATTTAATGGATTTTTTTTTTCTGTGTGTCCTATGGACTGCATATAAGTAAAAAACATGGAAATGTTTCATCTAATTCAGTTTTTATATAAGCCTTTTCTTTAACTGTGAATTTAATTCTCTTCTTTTTTCATTTCCATGATCTGTTTCACTTTACTGTACTTCCTATGGTATCTTCCTAGGGTATTTTGAGGATTAAGGAGTTAATGTTTCCATATTGCTTTCAAAATGCAAATCCCATATAAGTTTTTATTCATACTAATAAATTTATACCTGTAATGTATCATTTTATGACATTGCGGTATAAGCGATACAATGTCAAGTTTACATTTGACCTTGAAGATGCTCAGTGACTCTTCTGCAGCTTTTCTAACATGGAAAAAACTGTCTATTATCTGCACCTCTATTATCTAGCCAAATTGTGGCAGTATTCTATCCCTATTATGATTTCTGTCCAAGCCTGTAACAATGAATTTATTCAATTGTGATGCTATCTATTTTTATTCACCTTCATAATACTAGCACAATACAAATGGTTTTATTTATTTTATATATATATATTCTCAAGCCCAACTTCAAGCTTTTACAAGTAATAAAGGCATGCAATAACAAAACAATTAGATGACTTTGTTAATAAATCGCTTGACTATCCTGTTTATTGCATTTCATTTAAAAAAAAATAAATATATATATATATCCGATGTTTATTTCATTAGAAGGTGGCAGCAAAGATTCCAAATACAGAAACTGCAAAAATAGTCCTGGCACTATAACAAATATATATCGAATAACTGTAGATATT
>VWZY01011559.1:271779-302268 GCA_013399075.1 Chloroceryle aenea | reverse complement strand
TGAAGAGAAGGGACAGAACAGCCTGACTTTCGGGTGCGTGTACCGCGGTGGCTCATCAAGCGCTGGAAGTGAGCCACAGCTCACGAGATTCATCCCAGCCAGCGGGATGTGAAGGAGATGTGTGGCAAAGGGTTTCTGCGATCCCTTGTTTGTGGATTTAAGAGGGTCAGGAAGCTGCTGACCATAGGAATCACCTGCAGTGAGATGCATTGGTGGGTGGTGAAAAGCCTGAAATAAAGGGTAGGTTTCATCTTGGAATACTCAATCTATGTTGCAAATAAATAAAGAAGAAAAGATTTGTCACCTGACATGGGCTGCTCCTAAAGGTTTTGCTGTCCTAAGTCTCTGCAGTTCACTCTGGTCCCACAAAAGTAGGACCTCAAAGCGTGCCTCAGAAATTTCTGACAGGTGAATTTCAGGTTATCAATGAAATCCTATCTACAAGGCCTAGACTTGAAGACTGAGTGCTAGATCTGGAATTAGCAGATAGTGGGGGCCTAAGAGCCAGTGAAAAGTGCACCCCTGTTTTTTCTCATGCTTTGGAGATGTACTACCACGTCCTGCTCAGAGTGACGTCTTTGTTGCCTCAGACTTCAAATCCCATTACAGGTGATTACAATAATCAAGAGAGAACAAATTCATGAATCATCCTACCCAAGTATGAAAGAAAGGGCATAATTTCCAACAGACTGGATGTGGAAAAATTAATTTCCTGGCATCCAAACAGAGGAACAGCCATGCTGGTTGAGACAAGTCCATCCAGCCCAATAGCCTGTCTCAAACATAAACAACAGCTGATGCCTGGGGAACAGCGTAAGAGAGGGGTAAGCACACAGTGATAGTTCCCTGGCATGCTGTCCCAAACTCCAGCGAGCTGTGGCTCAGAGACTTCCCTGAGACAGATGTGATATCTTTAAATTTAATAGCCTTTGATGGATTTTTGCTTCCATGAATTTATGTAATTGCCTTTTGAACTCCTATCAATTCTTTGACATTGCAGCATCCTGTGACAATTAGTGGTACGCTCCAGCAAAGCAGGGTGTGAAGAAGAGCCTTATTTTGTTTGTTTTGAACAGGCCACCTAATAATTTCATCTGATGCTCCTCGTTCTTGTGGTCTGAGAGTCAATTACAGTCATTACCCATTTGCCTTCTTGGTGCTATTCATGATTTTACAGACTTCTCTCATAGTGCCTTCACTTTTTAATTTTCCAGACAAATAATCCTAATCTATTTTGAAATCCTAATACAGAAACTGCTCCATAGCCTGGACCTTCCTCTGGCTCCAGTGTTACCATTTTTGAGCTACCAGGCTCGACATTGGACATATTTATACCAGGACAGAGCAGTGCTTCCAGTTTTGTACCTTCCATACTAAATCCTAAAATTTGATTCCCTTTCTCAGATGGTGCTGAGGATGGATCTGGCATTTTCATAAATACATCTGAATTTCACAGTACTTCAAGGATTTCTTCTCTGAGAGCTAACTCTGTCGGTGAAGTTGTCTGCTTTGCCCACTGACATTACAATACCCGTATCCTTCATTTTATCACCCGATTACTCAGTATCATGAGATGGTGTTTTTGCTGTGTGTCATGTTTTTACTACCATAAATAACATCATGTCACCCACAAGTTTGCCACCTTGCTGTTCATCCCTTTCCTAGTGAATGAGTCCAGCAGCCAGAGTTGATACCTACTTAAGATCCCTGCAAAACTGGAGTGGCACCAGGGGGAGGAAATAGTGGCTTCCTTGACTATTTCTCCTCTTTCCGTCAGCACGGCGTACATCTTGCCTAGATGTGGACTGAGCCAGCTGCTCCTCGGGAAGGTGCTGGCAGACTCTTTTTGACCCTGCAGCATATTTTGAGGGATGTTGGGGAAGGCCGGCCAGCGTGCGCGGTGCCAGCTGTTCATCTGACACAGCCTATTGGCGCTGGCCAATGAGCTGGCCAGAGACATGGAGTCACAAGTGCTAGTCAGCCCATCACAGGGATGGGGACATTTGACACGGAGGTGAGGTGACCTCAGCCAGACTCTTTCGTGGAGGCAGGTGGGGTGGCCTACGCGAAATCCACAGGGAATTTCTGAGTTGAGGACAAACCTGGGGAGGCAGCGCCCATCCTTTGCCCACCTGGTGGTGGCATCATCATACCTCCCTCCCTCCCTCCACACGAGCCCTGACAGGGATGTTTATTGTTAATAACGAGCACGGCTTTCGGAGGCAGGCCCTGTGCTTTCTCACTGCTTGTTGGCGCTGAGCGAGGCCGGGTTGAGCGTGCTGTGAGTGGTACTTGCACAGTCAGAGCTGTCCCCGGTGCGTCCCCATTCCAGCGTGTCAGCCAAGCGTTTAAGACACCTGCTTCTTTTCGCTTCTGCGCTGGCCATGGACTAATAGGGACAAACGGGAAGAGGACCTAGCAGAATGCAGAAAATAATTGTCCTGTGCCAAAAGGGAATGTATGATCAAAACTACAGTGGGCAGGCAAGCAGCGAGGCAGTGACCCGAGGCAGCGCAATGTGTCAGGAAGAGAGAGCAGCAGCCCAGGGACAGCAACAGCTCAGAGCCTCAATTTGTAATGACTATGTGGACCACATGCCAAAAAGTCTCTCCCCACCTCCTTGCTCCCGGGAGCTCTCCTAATGTTCTTAGCTGCTTGGACATCAAGAGAAAAAGAGCCCGCGTGTTTCCAACGCACGACCTAAGGCATCTGCTCAAGCAAAGCAGCACTGCTGAACCTGCCTCTAACTCAGAGAGCTCCAAACACCTGTGAGTCAGACGATGGGAAATTCTCCCTGTCTTCACAAGCACAGATGAGTTTGAACCTTCTGGGCATTTTAGCAGTTTACCATCTGCACATATAACCTTTTTTTTCTGAGCACATGGAAGTCTTGTAGGAGGATGTTAAATCCAGGAACCAAAATAAGGAAACATGTTTACACCTGCTACATCTGTTCAAGAATTTCCAGCCTCTATTACACTTTTGACTTTCACATCCCCCTCCTCCTCCCTCCTGTTTGGTCAAATACCACCGTGTTAAAAACAATCCTGTATTTTTCCCTCAAGTCTCGCAGACTTTCTATCGAATCTTGTGAAAACTTACAGCAAATGAAATAAGCTGTGAAATGGTCTAGCAACAGAAGCAAGTGCTGGCTGCAGTATCTCTTGCTTATCCAAAATTGTCTGGATACTGGGATTCATTGTGAAGCACAATGGCACTAACTACATGAAATATGGTGATTTTATTTTTTAAACTAGAATAAATAAAAAAAACCCTCAAACCAGTCAATGTGTTTCTAATACAAATGAAATCTTCCTGCAAGCCAGGTGCAATAAAACAATTTAACAAAAAAAAACCCAAGAAAAACACCAATGAAAAGGATCATAGTACACACACACACAAAAAAAAAATCAGCACAAAGAAGAACATCTCTGTTAGCAGATGCCCCAGTCAGTTTTAACTGGTTTGGTACAGAAGAGGAAACACACTGCTATCTGCTGTCAGAGGTGCTCCTGTTTCACTGAATGAATTGCCTGTATGCTTGCACCCACCACAAAGTCAGACCTATAGGTATGAAACATTAATGAAAGGCAAAAAAAGATCCTTGACTTGTTGGGGGGGATAGCAAAATAATTTATATGGAGTAGAATTCAAAGGAGATTACTTTTCATAATTTTTACTGATTTTTATGTTCAGATTGTTATTGAAAAGCCTATACAGTTCAGTGAAGCAAGTGTTTAGATTAAAATTATTTCAAGAGTCATCAGTAGCATTTTTATAACCATTCAAATCAATGTATTTATAAAGAAGTTGCAACACAGAGCAAGAGATGAAAAAAATATTGGATAAAATCAGATCTATTTCTCTGAGTAATCTATTTTTGATAAGGGCTTTTCTCTCGGAAAATTTACACTGGCTTTGTGACTACATGAGCTGGATTATTAATAATATGGGAGAGGTGGCAATACTGGGAAAAATCCTCTGCTTCCTAGAATTTCCTAATAAAGCCCGGTTAAGGGAAGAAAAATGGTTTCGCAGGTTATCAGGTAACTAAGGAAAGTGCCGTTGCGTGACTGTGGCATTTGGTGTTATGATCTGTTTCTTTGAACTGCTGTGTGATGCCTGTGTGAAGCATGCTTTCTAGAACAGCAAGAGAGATTAACAATAACAAGGTCAATATAGGACATATTTGGGAAGGGTTGAGGCAAGTCCTGTGGTCCTAACTCAAGCAAATTCTCACTGACAGGTCTTGGCCAATACGATCTGCAGGTGTCCACTTTCTTTCAGGATTTCGCCCAGTATTCAACCAGAAGAAAACAGTTCAGTAATTCATTAGGATATGATCATGCCGGGCTGGTTACTAATTGCTCAAAATACCATTGGAGGCACTCCAGGATGCTGCACAGCACTCCACAGCTGGCAGCCATGGTACACTGGCGGGTATGCCACCCAAATAGAGCTGAACAGCACGGGAGCCGCGGGAGGAAAGCAAAAATCCCTTGCTTCCAAACCCATGGGAACCTTCCTGCGTTGTGAGGAGGGAGCTGCAGGTGCAGGGGGCTGCAGGCAGGATGAGTGCAACGCACAACCCCACTGTCTCATGCCAGAGAAAAATGTTAGTGGCAAAATAATTTTACTCTTGGCTGTCAAATGGGAACCGCGGGGTTCCTCTCCTAACAATGAAAGGCAGACTACTGTGCATTAACAGCCCTGCCGGTGCACAAAGTGGCCTAGCCTGTTATTAAACTGTACAGCTAAAGCTGTTGTTCTCCACTTAGCTGAAAGTGAGTTACCATATTGTAGGTCCCCCAAGACAGTCCCTACCCTTGACATATCCTCTCCCTCGCATGAACAGTCATGACTGGGATCAGATCCCGCAGGCTCCTGCCTGGACTGCTTTACCTTGCTTTAGAGCAGCAGCTCTGAATAACAGAGAGCTGGTCTGTCGCCCTACCCTCCCTCCACTTCAACTCCCCACTCCCCAGCTTTTATTCCTGAAACTCTTTAGTGGCCATAAGGATCCTTCTCTGCCACAAACGCAGCCCAGATAACTCAGTTGTCCTCTAAGCAGGTTGCAGGTGGGGTTCCCATGCACAGCACAGACTGGATTTTAAATGCATGCAAATAAGCATTTGTGAGCTTGACCCCATGACACGGAAGCATCAGGATTTACTCACTGACAGTTTTTTCATGCACTTTTAAATTCACATTTACAAATTTGGCTCTGGAACTAACAGAACTAAAGTAATAACAAGACTCCAACATCCTGGGAAATTTCACAGCCATACTGAGTAAGGACTTGAGCCTAAAAAGCTGCACAAAGAAGATGTATTTTCTTAGATACACTTTTTTTTTTTTTTTTTTAAAGGAAAAGATCTGGTTAGTATTAGTCTCACTTCCTCAGGATAGACTGGACAGCCCTCACACACAGTGCCATAAGAGATAAAATCAGTCCTTTCCCTAGCAGCCTTTTCATGTCACTGCTTGGCTTTGCTTATATTGTATGTATCTAGTCTTGATCTGTCGCCTTCTCCAAGGCCAGCAAAGTAAACTCATCCTCCTGCCTCATAGCTCCAGATGGATTCAAGCTCAAGCACACTGTCCCCCTGGAATTTGGCATATGTAGGTTTATATGCCCTAATCAATCAGGCTGATTTCAGTTAATCCTAATCGTCCTATTAGGGTTCCCAGATAGCAACAACAGCAGCTAGAAATCCCCAAGCAGCCTAATTGACTTCATCTAATTACATTCCTTCTTGAGATTTCCATTAAACTACCCCCGAATTCATTACAGTGCTTGGCTGTACGTTTCTAGGACTTCTTAAAATACATAGGCAGCTACTGGGATAGCTCAGGTCTAGAGAGCCAGAGTGGTTACTATATATAAGATCTTGCCACCTCCACAAAGCTATCTGTCTGTCAGTTGTAGCATATATCAAATGTGCCATCTAATCACTGTGGGGGATACTGGTTTTGACTCCTGGCACTTAAGGCTCATTTCTGCCGACGTGCTGCCTGTGGTTCTTTCCTTGTAGCGCTGAACAAACCACATGAGTCAGAGACTGCCAGCTCCTATTAACCTCTCGCATAAAGGATTTATAGATATGTCTCATTATAAGGTAAGGAGCTGACATTCATCTCAAAAGCAGTTAGCTTGGCAAAGAATGCTCTTTTGTCAGTATTCACCTTCCTCTGTGCTCTTTCTGCGGTAGTAAATTGTAAACTGCTCAGTCGAGATGGCATCTGTCATAGTTAGGTTTCTTTGGCTAATTTGATCACTTCTTCCATTAAAGTAATGCTTTGGCTTCCGAAATGTTGCTAAGCTCTCAGTTCCTGCCTTTTGCAGAATACAGTAACACAGCCCTGGAGAAAGGAATAGCTATCTCCCACCCTCAGGGCTTGAATAGAGTCCCGGGTAAGGATCAGTTGTTGAGCCCAGTCTGGTTTCCTCAGCACATGCAACTGAGAGCAACTTCCACAACACCTGGGGAGCTGGAAGCAAAGGATCCATTTCATAGGTGATTTCACATCCAGCATGCATGCATATCAATGCTTTGGCAGGAGATCACTTAAAAATGAAAACAAAATGCATGCTAGACACTGGAAGAAAATCACTTTGAAAACTGTCAGGTTGGAAAGTGCTCTCTGTGTAAGGCAAGCCGTTGTCTTCGGTCTGTTTGGAAACTGATGCCACTGCTCACTTTTACAGACAGCTCCTCTAGGTGGGAATGACACCGGTATCATTCACACAGAAACTGCCAGATTGATGTCAGTAAGACAGCAGAGCGTTCAGGTTCACTGGAAGGAATACAATACCTCTGCTAAAATAAAATCCTTGGCCGTGCACAGAGGGAGCAGGTCTGGAAGGAACGCGCCCTTGCCAAATGTTTGCTCTCGCATCTCTGCCTCGTCGAGGGTGTTGCTCCCTTTCGAGGCAGAGCCAAGGACAGTTGACAAGTTCTGTGTGAATAACACCTGATTGTTGCAGGAAAAGAGCTATGTAATTAAGCCATAAACAATGTATGTGGTCATTTTAACGAAGTTTAAGACTTTGTAAATCACAGAGTCATAAAGTGGTGCCGGCGGGAGATTATATTTTACAAAAATATTGATGTTTACAGTAGATTAATGGCTGCGTGCCTGTGGAGACGAATGGTGAGTATCTATCCAAGGTCAGGCTGTGTCTGAGCTGCAGACACAATAAGTCACTAGAAAGTTTTGTGCAAAAGGATTTGGCCTAAACAGATATTTCTAAGAGCTGGCTAAGGTTGCTAATTACTTTTCTGAATAACTTTGAACTGACGTTTTCTGAATGATTTTCATTCCAGAGGGATTAGTAAATCTTTTTAGTAAAAGGAACACACACCAGAACTTATAAAATGAATTTACAAAAACTTTCAGTAATAATTGAATGCCAGTTTGGGGCTACTTTTCTCCCTTTTCTTGTCCTATTTTGACACTAACATGCAAAAGGAACCGGGGAGGGGGGGAGGGCATGTAGAGGGAAGAGAAGGGAGAAAGAGCAAAAAAGCAGAGATAATAGCAACTAGAACTGAAGAAACCATGTCTTTTCATAATTGGAGACACTTTAGCAGAGATGCAGATCCTCAGTACTTTGTAGGAGAAGAAAAGGCCTAATTTCTCCACTCACCAGAGGCACTGACTGAGGCTCTCTATTGTTCCAGCCACACCAGGTAGTATTTCTACCAGTGCAGTTCAATGCCAGTCAGCCATCTGTAAACAGCTTGACTCCTTACATTAAATAGGATGCTTTCCAGATTATTTACATGACATAAATAAGTAAGGATCTCAGTAATTTTGGGGGGTCAGTTTTAGATCCTTTTGGAAAACACACCTTTGCTGTGTGACTCACTTTTAAATTTTAAACATTCTGACTTGTCTGAGCTGACACGTTTCCCCCACTGACACACAACATTCTGCATCCCAAACGTCTTCCTTTTCATCAAATCCTATAGGTCTAACCCATCCTTTTGTCCCTCCTAAAATACAGAGCCCTACAGGGGCATGAAAACCATGGAAATAAAATGAGCTCTTGAAATCACAAGGAGCAGAAATGGGTTTATGTTCAGCTAACACTTCTTTAGAAGCAGCTAGGTACTAATTTGTTCATCCCATCACAATTTCCACCTCTCTTTGTGGGCCTGGGCAGGTATGGGCACAGGCAGCAAGGCTGGTTTAAATAGTGGGGTTAGAGATAGGAGGAACTATCAGCAGAGAAATCTCTTGGGAAGAGATTTCTGAAAATGTTACCCAGGGAACCTGCTCAGTAGGGCTGAAAGTTTGTCAGTGTTCAGTTTTTCTTGAGAATGTGTTACTTGCAGGCCCCCCGTGGGGCTGGGCGTAGCTTTGGGGCTGGGAAGCCACATCAGGCAGAAGTGCCTGGATGCTTCGGGAAGCCTCCAGATTACACGTCATCCGTACTACCTCCTGCTGGCACTAGGACAAGTTCTCTGCCTGTTTCTGGTTCACCACTCACAGCTGTGCCTACGCTCGCAAACACAACATAGTCCCTGACCTACGTGTGGGGAACAGCTGGCTCCCCGGGAAGCCCACAGAAGTCAAGGGGAGGACAACATTAGTGAATGACAGACTATGGGGAGGTCCCCAAAGTGCACTTTTGTTCAGCTAGTCAGCCATCAATTTCACCAGCTCAGCATGTTGGCTGGCAGCTCCTTGAGGTTTACAAAAAACAGGAGGGCACATTGATGCACCAACTGCAGCAAGAACTGGAAATGGTGACATTCCTGCTTTCGTGGACACACTGCTGCCCTCCTTCCCTTACAAACACGGGCTGAGTTGTTTGCTCACAGTAATGCTGAACATGTCACGATCTGGGGGGGCTATGGATAGGGACTGGCATTGGTCGGGGAGAAGCCAGTGCTTTTTGGGAGAGGGGTTGGAAGCTGGGATGCCTCATACATCTGCCTGGATCCTCAGTGTGATCTTGAGACCAGGGGTGGTTCTGGGAATGAAAACAGCCTCGGTGCTGTCAGACCACAATGCTTTGACCAGCTGACCAAAAACCCCCAGGGTGAAAACTAATGCTAGCACTGAGTTCCCTTCAGTGTGACTGTCTGTGCAACAAATGCCCTGTGCGGGGGCTACAGGTGGACTCTACAACATCACTTCCTTTGCCTGCCATATATTTTCTTTAGCGAGACAAGCAGGATGAGAGGAAAAATCTCCTGTTCCTGCAACGTGAGCTCAGGCAAAGCTGATCTCACTGTGAGAAAGCATTAGCTTCTTAATTTGTGCTATTGAAACTGTTCTGCGGACTTCCATTTGGTCGGGAAAGGAACTCCGAAGTAAAACAACTGCTATGCAGGGGAGGCTGCAGATGGCTCAGTAGTAACACACATACTGTACACCTGCACATGTTTGGCACAGAAGGGTTTGAGTGCAGATTTGCAAGAGAGCCAAGAGAAGACAGATTTATTTTTTTGAGGAGGCGGGAAGATCAGATCACCTCCAGGTGCTACCCTGATAAACACTGAGAATAACTCACCAGTCCTCTACAGTTCTTCTCTGATCAACTTCATCCTTGAGATAGGAATTAGAGGGACAGATATGTTAGCTGGGAAGTTGTCCAGATTCCTTTCCAAGGAAGTTAGATACTCAGTACAGGCCTGCTATAAGTAAGGTCGTTGGGCTTGGGTTTTGTTTTTTTCCCCCCTTGTTTTCTTTGTGGGAAGGGATTTTGGTTGTTTGTAACAGTGTTACAGGCAGTTAGACACAGCTCAAGCTCCCCAGGTTTGTCCATGACTGCAAATTTTGGGGACTTGGATGTAATCTATTAATAGGCAAACAGTTAATCATTTTGCTTTTTAGGTCTGCTCTGCAAATTGAAATTCAAAGAGATTTTTTACAATACCCAAACACTCAACCCCCTCTACACCATTCAGAAAAGAAAGAGATCTCCTTTCTCTCTGCATTAGGGGGAAAGCCACTTGCTCAGGAGGCTCTGAGTTCAGTCAGTGCTACTGAGATCAGCAGCTGGTGTCCAGCAGTTCCTACCCAGAAGTCAGCAGCAGAAAACAGGAGGTCAGCAAGAATGGGGTTAAATGCTCATCCACATTTCCTCAAGCCCCATACCTCTCAGCTGCCACACAGCCCATGGTTCTACCTGGATGTATCTTTTAAGTCAGCTATAGCTCAGCTTACTTAGGCTGGACATACCACTACAGGAGGCATCACACTTCATACAGTCCCCGAGCTGCCTTTCATGGCACAAGCACTGCCAGACAGTGCTGTGTTGTCCCACCAGTGTGCCTCTCCTGAAAACCTCCTGGGGTCCCTACCCCATAAAACACAAAGATCTTGAGGGAGGTGCATGCAGAAGCTAAGAAGTGCTCATTCTTGGTCCTGTTGTTTCAGCTACACCTGCAACCAACATGATTGGGGTGTAAAGCAAAGCGCTTTCTTTGCAGGGGGTCACAGCAGTTCAATGTAAGTTCATTTATAAGCCACTGATTAAACTTGTGTAAGCCACTGTGTGGTTGCTCTCAGTCCAATTCAACATTGGCTGGCACAGAAGACAGCTTGCATTGATTCTTGTCTGTCTAATCTAAATTGATATAAGCCTGATTTCAAATTAACTATGCCTGTCTGAAGAACATTCTGCACCTAAGTTCATGAATTTAAAAGAAAACCTTTGACCAATAGGCTGCAGGTTTCACACAAAGACAAGCCTCACAGCTTAATTCTGATTTTGACAGTTCTCTCATTAACCTTCACTACAGACAGATGAGGAAAGTTATTTGTGGAGTGGAATGGTCAATACTTTGCCTAAGTAAATATATAGCACAGACAACCTAGAAAGACATAGTTATTTTGTGTGACAGCAACAAGAATGAGAAATAATGGCCCAGAGAATTAATCTAGATTACTTTCTCCATTCTAAGTAAGCTTCTCTATAGACAAAAAGACCACTAAAGTAAAGCTAACACTACATGAAAAGACAAACACATTACTTCTGTCCGTAGTTCTGCACTGTTCTTAAACTCTTCAGAGCACCCAGTTCTAGCTCCCTTCAGAAACAAGGTGCTGAGCAGCACAGACTGTTGATCTCACCCAGCTGTGTCACACATCTGGGGCTGAGGGAACTACGCAGAACTACAAACTGCACAAACAGAACTTGAGGAGAGAAGGAGAAAGCAAGTGAAGACGAAACAGAAACATAGAAGACCAAAAGTCAGACTGCAGAGAACATCTTCTGACAGGTTTGATTGGTTACTAATGTGCTTGGCTTGGGAGAAAGGAAGCTGGGAAATAACAAAGGCCAAAAGCTGTGGTGCACAGAGGTTCATACTCTGTACAGTTGGTTTGCCAGTGTTCAGGCAGTGCCTGACACAGTCCTCTCTGGGCATAGGCTGCTGTGTGTCCCCTCCTTCCGCATTTTGGGACAGCCTGAAGTAAGCACCTCTGGCCCAGATCCAGTGTAGCCAAATCAGCTTGGGTTCAGCACCGTGCTATTCATCCAGCTGGTAGAGAAGAGAGATCCAAGCCTGGTTCTCCTCTGCACCTTGCTGTGGGGACTCTGCAGTTCTACAGGGGCAGTGTCCTCTGGGGTGTAACATTTGCAATCGCAGGCACCGACTTTCAGCAAAAACATTTCACCTGTTTTATTTCCTTCTGAAAAGCAGAGGGACTGCTACCTGCATGTGCCTGTGCAGGTGGGAGAGACAGACAATTCAAAGTCACATCTCTATTGTTTTCAAAGGAAAAATACCAAAACTCTCTTCTCTTTACACTTGCAGTACTCAGCCTCCCTGCACATTTATCAGTCACAGCCTGGTAAAATCCAACAATCAGCAGGAAATCAGGAAATCTCAGGAAAAAAAACAAACAAAACAAAACAAAAAAAAAAAGAGGCTGTTTCATACTCTAAAATTCTCTTGAGGAGAGAGAAAAAAACAACAACCAACCTAAAAAGTACAACCAGCAACCCTTCTCGTTCACCACGGCTGTGTTCCAGCAGGCTATTCCCACACCCTCAAGGAGGTTAACATACGTTAACCTGACACAGAAAATGGCTACCATTTGCAGATGCCAAAATACAACTCTCCTTGTAGCTTAAAAGTCAGAAGCACAGTGCTTAGTTAAAGCAGACAACTCTGCTTCAGCCTGGCAGAAGTGATAAAATACATAGTGGAACTTCAGAGAGCAAGCTCCTCTTTTTCTCTCCTACTCCCCTTTTTGCTATATTTTTCCTCTGGTGGGTTGAGGTACCCAGTTGGAGCTCCCAAAATAGAGGCAATCCGGGCAGAAGAGCCTATCCAAGTCTATCAGCAGCCTGCTGTGTTTCACTCCATCAGTGAAGCTTTGCCTCTGGGCTAAGATGTAAAAGTTCTTGGGGTTTTGCACTCCTTCCCCCCAGTCTTGGCCTGGTTTGTACTTTTGGAATAAATATGGAATGAAGAGCCTGTCCCTTTAATGCAGAGGCAGTGAGAAGGGCAAAACTGTTCCCAAGAAGTCAGTAAAAGTGGTAATGCCTATTAATGATTGCAGCAGAGTGCTTTTCAGTTGCCCTATTAAAGGAGCTCTTTGTCCTAATAAATACCAACGAAAAAGCTTGCTCTCAGAGCACCTTCCCTGTACTTTATTTATAATGAGTCTTCTAATGAGTACATAGTGTTTATGCTTCCTTGAGAGACTCATCACTCCCTCTCTCAGTCTGTTATTTAACATACAGTACTCCATGAAGGTGTCCCACTTCATCCCCAACGCATCCCTGCCCCCTCCCACGCACAAACATCCACGTACCGCTTGTTTCAAGGGCGTATGCAACTCTGAAGGGAAAGCACTGGAAGAGGGAACATTCCAAATGTTCCACGTGACATGCTACGAACAGGAGCAGGCGACCCAAATTGCCAGCTTGGCGACATGGGCCCACCAAGGACAGCCCTAGGCCAGGACCTGTGGGCATGTCTTCAGTCAGGAGTGTGCTTACATCGGGATTAAAACAGGCCACACACCAGCCTGTTACACCTGGTAAAATACCTGTTAAACCATACTAAGTTTACTGTGTCACCTGGGTGGCCTAGCCCTTAGTAGCTACTACTGACTAACAAGACCTATAAGCACTCAGCCACTGAGATAAGTAGGTATCCTCCTGGTAGCAGTATGAAAAAGTAAACCTGTTCCTCATTGCTGGGGAGTTTTAGGGGGAAATGTTGAGACAAAGAGCTCCCTTGTCAAGTAGCATTTTTGCCAAAGCTCCTCGTGGCTGTAATTTGCCACGGTGTGTTTTCTATCTGGCTGTGTCCGGGTGTGACACAAGTTGAATTAATGGCTCTGTGAGGCTTCGTGTGGTTTTCTGTTGCCATTCGGAGTCGTGCCTCGAGATTGTGGGATCCTGTGTGACACATCCCTAATGTGATCTGGTGACAGAACACAAGTAATTTATGTTACCAGTGTGTCTAAGAAAAAAAATAAAATTTAAAAAAAGGCCTATTATAGGGTTATTCCATTGCCTTAGGCCAGAAGATAGACACTGAAGACTCCTTTATTCTCTGTGTTTTGCTTTTAAGCTTTGAAGCTACAAGTAAAAGGGCTTCCCATCCTTAAACATATCAATTCCCTATCCTCTTTCTAAGCCTCTGCCATGCCTGTTTCCACAGCAGACCAAAATTAGGCAGGAGAAGATTACATAAGGAGACTCAGTATCAATGTTCAACATTAAGATGAATTTTATATTTGCTGCCCATCAGCAGCAGAGCCATCAGCATAAAAACCACAACAGAGCTAGTCTTTGTGGTATCTAGCATTCTGGCATTTAGAAAGTCAAGACTGTATTTGGAATTGAGGAATTAACAGGAATAAAAAAGCTCTGATTTGGAAGCATAAAAGAAAGATGCTCCTCAAAGATATTTTTTCAGTGCTTATTGCAAGCAGGCAGATTGAATGATTCACTTGATCTCCTCTGGAGGGTGTTCCACTACATAAGTGGCCTCCAGTCATCTCTCCTCATCTTGAGCTTTGAAATCTGCACTGACCAGGAGAAAAGATAGCTCCCAGATCAAACTAGGGTGTCTCATGTAGCAAAGGCTTGAGCCTTTTGTTCTACTGGAAATGAAGCAGCGCTGGAAGCAGTCTGGGAATCAGTTAGGGAGATTTGAGCACAGGCTTGAACCCTCCAGAAAGTGCACAGCCAATTTCTATACCAGCCAAAACTTGCATACTGTGTTCACATTCAGCTTCAGACGTGACACAACTCAATAATCCATCCTGGAGCTGACAAAAACCATCTGGTCCTTGTCTGGACCATGTTTCCAAGCAAGCAGAAGAGAAAATATACTTTGAGGAACAGATGATACCTCGCTGAGAAAAGAAAAAAATATGCCTGTGAAGCATCTGCATTTCCCAGTGTCTGTTCACCCACTGTCTCCACTTTTCTCTGGATGAAAAATAGTTTTCCAAAGAAGCAGAACATCAGAGAGCTCACCTGGAGAGAAGGGAAGAAAACCAGATTTCTCATCACAGAATGGACCAGCATACCACTCAAAATGGAACCCCTGAATTTTTGTGAGGGACTGGTGAAGGACATCCACAGGATTCAACCAAGTGTGAAGGAGCAACCACAACTATGAGGCTGAAAACCCAGCCATCCTGACAGCTCTAGTTGATATTGCAGACTTAAACTGTGTGCCTCCTTTTTACAGGTGGCAATTACTGCTGACTCAGAGGTCATGAGGATGAACTTAGAAACAAGATACACCTTCAGGCTTGATCTGGGACCCTTCTCACTTTTCCAGAGCTGTGATGCCCAGAGAGGTTTGTTCACATTGTGCCCATTGCTGTACAAAACAGCAACTCCAGGGCAGCACTTGAAGTGCTTCAGTCCCATTCCCTTAGCAAGCCAAGTGTGGTGCACGAGGCTCTGAGTGCTTTAAGAGATCCCAAACTACTGTTTTACTTGACAATACCACAGAGAGGCAGATACAGTCAGTAAATATGTACTCTTAAAAGAGAGTGTGTTTCCTGGCCACTTTTCTGTCAGGTATGTCTAAAGGTCTAAGCCTTAACATGAAGTTTAGCCCCGATCAGCCTTTTAATGTGCATTGCACAATAAAGAGCTGTGCTCTGCCTTCAGAGTCCACCTAAAAAGCTATAAGCCCTTTCTTATAATAGAGGACACTGAGATTATTAATTTCAACAGAAGTAAAACTGTGCCCTAAACCAGTAGAACAGCATTTGAGCACAACACATGCACAGTGAACGTACATATCTTTTAATCATAAATTATATAAATGAGTTACAAGACTAAAAAAAATTTCTTTTCCCTTGAGAACAAGAAGGGCACATTCATGGCTAATATTTTATTTGGCCATTATAAAAGGCATTTGATAGTGGGCATGTGCATACACACATACATGTTTCTGTGTGTAATGATACATTCTGAGTCACTGAAGTCACATGAGCAGATCTCCTACCTCCCAGCTTTTCCCCACAGCATGTTATTGCTCAGTTCCTTGAAACCTGCCAAGCCCTACAGTACTTGTATGCTAGTTATTCCTCTATTACAAACACACTGCTTACAGCTACTGATTAGTCTGGATCAGTGAGACTGTAACCAGTATCCCACTCCCATAATAGCAAGAAAAATTCCTTTGGTGGACTTCTTCATTCTGACAACATTTACAGTCTCTGCCCAGGAAGATCTGAATTATTAGTAAAGCTAAATGCCTGAAAGATGGGAGCTTGGCTTATCTGCACCAAGTACATCATGTGTTCACAACAGCAGAAGGGTGCTGCTTTCTTACAGCAGCTTTACCAAATGTCCCGTGAATCTTCTACTCAGTAAATAAAGTTCTTGCTTGTAAAGATGGTGCTGGGAGGAGTCTATTCTCTCTGGCAATTGCATGTCAACTGTTTCAACTATCAAGAGAAAAAAGCTGCCTTAATTGCTGTGCTAGTTTAGCCAGGAGGAAAGTGTACATTTTAGCATCCATTTTTGCACAATCAATTTTTGCACCCATCAATTTATACCTGTTCCATCACCTAAACAAGCACTCAGGAGTCTATTCTTTTTTTTTTTTTCCAAAGGTATGTGTTTTGGGAGTACCTTTCATCTTGTCTGGTTTTTGGATGAAACAATACTTTGTGCAGTTCCTCTGGAAGGAGGAAAAGGTAGTGAGGAACAGATGGAAAAGATACAACACCACCCATTTGATTTCCCCCCAGCAACACGAAGCACTAGATGTAACTATTCTACCTCTGTCTCTCTGATCATTTCTTGCTGCTCGGGTGGTTGTGTGAGGGAGAATTTTTGGTTTTTCCTCCTACTCCTATCTGGCTGAAAGGGTTATATTTACATAATGGATCCCTTAGTCCTGTCTGCTCTGTGAGCTGATGCTCAGGTGACTACTTCTTTATTGTAAAGTTGAGAACACAATTTTTAAATGCAGACCCTTCACAGCAGGCAGCTGAATGGCTGGCCAGATGGCTGGGTTGTTATCTGGGAGTCCCTGAGCTAGCAACTTCTTAGTCATCAAGGTTCTCCAATTATTGTCAGCTCCCACTTACATGTGTCTCCATTGATTCATATCAATATCACAAAGGGACATTTGTTGGACTTAACCCTAAGAAACAACGATGGCAAAAACGTATGGGAATTGTAATTCACCATGGCCAGAAGCAGCCCCAACCATCGGAACCAAGGTTTGCTGATGCTTTTGTTGTTGTAGGTTCAGTAGTTCACAGTTAAATGACATTCAGCATCACCAGGGACCAAAAAAAAACAGGAAAGAAAAAAAAAAGATGATATTCCACCAGCAAGGCATTAGTACAGACTTGTAAAAGCATGACTGTCAGGGAACCACTTCTTAATCTCATTTGAATTCAAATGCAGCTTTACATGTGTTGGATGCATATGGTTTTTCACATTAAGATGTAAAGTTTATACAAATCCGAAGTGTGAATGGTTCCCCTGAGTGCTGATGACAAATATTCCAGTATCAACACTTAGCTGCTAAGCTTACCTTAAAACTTGCTGGGGTGATAAGCTGCTGGTAATTTCTCTGCCAGCATTAGACAGGAACAGCGGAGCTTCTGTGCACTTCTCAGAGAGACTAACTGGAGCACAGGGCATGTATGAACTATCCTTCTCCTGCTGTTCCAGCTGGCTGGTGATTCACGATTAAAGATCTACAACATAAGAAGTCAGAGCCCAGAATCATTGCAGGAAATTGAAAACAAAAGGCTTGGAATTCTTATGAGTAGATAGTGATGGTCTTAATGCACAGGAAGCATAAAAGTCAATTAATTCTTGACTGGGTATATAGATTTTATTTATTTATTCATTTACCTCCCATATTCTGTCAGTAAGAGGAGTTCCAACAAGATTTCTATAAAAGAAATGGCAAAAGATGTGAGAAGCAGAAAAAAAATAACAACTTATCTCTACTTTAAAATGTCTCCTAGATATCTTGGTATTTCACTGATGGGCACAGCAGAGATAAGAGAACGCCCAGTTTCCACAGATAACTTTATCTGGCAGAGTCACCACAGTGATCTCAGAGCAGACAAGGAGAATAAACAATTGAACTAATAGGACCTCTCCCTCTGCAACTACTTTAACTCCTGATGATCCATAACACACCAGTGGCAATGAGCAGAGCTTTTTATTAATGGAAATTTATGACAGTTTTGTGGAAGAAAACCTAGGGGATTTTAGCCAGAATCACAAGAACCCAAATGAATTCTCTGTATTGGATTTCATTACAGGAAAGCTTAGGGAATTTGCCACAGTGGAATATGAAGGAATGAGTCCATGCAACTGTTTAATAATGAAATGTCAGTAGAACAGTTTTAAAATACATCATTAAAACTAATAGTAGATCCCTGCATCCTTGTGGTGTTACCCAAAGTTCTGAAGAAACTCAAACAGTGAAAACGCCTCCATCTCAGAAGTAGGGGAAGTGGCAGAAGTGATGCTGCTATTTTAAAAAAGCCTCTAGAGAGGAGGTGGTCCAGAAAACGAGACAATTTGCCCAATTTCTACAGCAGATAAACTACTTGCAGTGATGAAAAAGAAAGTAATCGATTTACACATAGATAAATTCAATAGAACAGCACAGTCAAAGCTTTTGAGGAAGGAAAGCCACGCCACCAAAATTTATGAAGGTTGTCAGAGGGTGAACAGATGGAAACCAGTGATCACACTGATGCAGTTTACTTGCATATCAAAAATGTTTCTGATGAAGTCTTACAGCAAAAGCCAAGGTTCTCAAGTGGAGTGGCAAGTTGTAAGATAGGAAGCAAAGGAACATATGACCAGTTTTTACAGTGGATGGAAGTCTAGTGGTATCACACAGTGATGTCTACTGGGAATATAGTCATAAAATAAGATGAAAAACTGGGTAAATAATGAAGTATGCTGATGATACTAAATAATTCAAGGCAGCAAAAATGCAATTCGGCTGCAAAGAGTTCAGAAATCTCTCATGATATCAAGTGACTGGAAAATAGCAAGGCAAAGTAACTTTGATTCTAACAGTTGTGAATATACGTTAGGAAAACAACATCTACACGTGCACGCATATACACAGCGTGCTCCGCTTGAGCTCTCACCACTCAGGAAAGAGATTTGGTGTCATGTGGGCAACAGTGCTTATCATCTGCTAAAGCAGCACCTAAACTGTTAGAAATTAGTAGGAAAGAAGTCAAGGGCAAGAAGAAAACATCATTATGGCATTGTATGAATGATTTGTATTGCGCCCACCGCTACGAAGAGGAATCGCTTGCCCGAGATAAAATGCAGAACAGGCACTGGGATGACAAGGAGTTAGAAAGTTTCCATCCAGGAATAATGACTTCACATCTACATTAGAAAGTAATTGGGTTGTGAAGGGTGGACTGACAGATCAAAGCAATTGATGCTGAGAGCTCCACACCTAAAGGGAAATCATTTCATGATAGATTTCGTTCAGTCACCTGAGCTTAATGTCCCTACCACACATGGGTTCCAAAGCTGATTGTGAAACCAGTCACTGGTTTGGACCCTTCTGCTTCTGGGAGGACTTGGAGCGTGTTTAGAGCAGCCCTTGAGCAGAGCTTTTAGTTTGGTCCAGCCAGAAAGAACCAAGCAATGAACAGTACCTGAAAGTAGTTGCTTCAGAACAAAATGCCAATGCAGATGCAGAATGGTTGGGGTTTTGTTTGTTTGGGTTATTTAATCACATAGGATTTTCTTGTTCAGAGCAGAAGAAAGGTAGTTGGAAAGGGCAATCACAGAGGTCTATAAAATTAAAGATTACTTGGGAAAGGTAAAGAAGGAACAACTCCCTGTTTCTTCTAACAGAAGAAGGAAAGATACCAAATGAAATTATCAGGCAACAGGCTTAAAACAAAAGGAAGCACTTTTTCACACACTGCATAATGAAATTGTGGAACACATTACACAGGATGCTTGCAAAGCCAAAACCATAAATGAGTTCAAAAAGCAATTATACAAATTAATTGAAGAAAGGTCCATGATGGGTTAAACCCGATGATGGAGATGCAATCTACAGGTCAGGAAGAGCCTGAGATTTTCTGAAGCTAGAACCATAGTGTATATTCCTGACTCTTTCACCACTACCAGCCACAGTCAGAGACATGATACTGAACTGGATCTTTGTTCTGGCCTTATTTTCTTCTCAGGGAACTATATCCCAAACATGCTGTGAGCCTGAAAAACCCAAGCTGCAAAGTTCAGGCACAAAAATATTGTCAGATGTAACCCCTTATGTATTTGTGGCCTTTTAACAGCAGTTCACTCCTTTTTGATGCCTCCTGATTTATGGTTGGCTCCAATTATCACCAGTGTGCTTGCAACAACTACTGTATCTGTGTTCATGGTGACTAAGCCAGGCTTCACCTTGGCTGGAACACCCTTCAGATACCTCAGGTCAGTTGGAATTGCTGAGCATGAGCAGCAGGCTCTGAGAAGAGTGAAAACAGAGAAAAAGTAGTAGCAAGCACCTTGGCTGTTCAGTAGCAAGTATTGTGGCCAAAAGAGCAGCTGTAGAGGGGAATAAATAGCGCTGAGCATCCCCTATCTGCACTAAGTGTTTGGCTGAGGGTTAATCTAAGCGAGCTTTCGTTTGGTCCCAAGGATATGAATACTACTGGCAGCTGGATCACACAAAGCACACTGCTGGAGCACATAATGCAATTGGGTTTTGTCCAAAAGGAATCCAGTTTGTACGCTCCAAGATCACTCCACAGTAAGGACCAAAGCACAGGAGGAGTGTGGGGGCAGTCAGGAGACTTATTGCAGGAATTCATGCCCGATCCAAACTCTAATGCTAACCTGGTAACACCCACTGACTGCTATAAGAAGGCTTTGTAAGGGGCTATTGTCAATGTGTCCTAGGGTAAGAATTTAACCTACTGTGAACAATTAAAGTTTTTCAAATTATTTTCCTTCTCCCTTCCCCTCCCTACAATTTACATTCTGATTGTGTCAACCTATTTATTTAGCAGTTAATTCATTGCTTGTAAGCTGAGAAATATGGTTCATTAAGCTTATAGACAATGCCATTTATTTCCTTTTTTTTTTTTTTAAGCAAGGGCTTGAACTGTTTTGTCTTCTTTTTAAATAAAGCTTCCCAGACATCATCAAGAAGTCCTGTGTGGTGGAGCCACACCCATGAGATTACAGGATGCCATGACCACAACATGCAGCTCTCAACAGCCTTTGTGCTAGACCCCTAAGGAGCAAAATGTTTGCATGTCTCTGCAGAGCAGTGGTAGCCCTGTCATGCCAGCTACTGGATCTGTACCTTACACAGGCATGTGTCTGCTTCCCAGAGTCATGGAGGTGGGGCGAGACAGGGACTGAGCAGGCAGAGCTGAGATTGACCACATCCACCTTAGGGCCCAGTGAGTTTGAACTGGACAGAATTCAAACTGGGTTTCTGTGGGTGACACTCACTGGTAATGCTCATTAGCACCAGCAAACTTCAACAGAGGCTGACAAACCATTGGGAATCTGACTTCACTTCGCAGGGGTAAGTTAATGACATCAAGTTTTAGATGCTACAGCAGTAGGATTTTTTCTCTTTTAATACACAGGCCAATAAACCATTTCTTTGCCCCAGCCTGATCTTAGAAACCAAAAAAACCCATCACCAGAACAAACACTAGACTAGCACAACGTCTACATTTGATTCTAAATCCAGTATAGAACAATTACCCATGTATTTATCTTCTACCAAAGGCAGCGTGAGAAAAGCAGATATGCATAATTCACTTTGACTTCAGTATCTCCTGGTTCACAATATTTAATATTTCCTAGAAAGGTTACGATGTGACCAACATGCCCATACGACATAAACCGTGGTGGGAATTACAGTGCTGCAATTCACTACAAATGACTCCAGTTCAGAGGCAATCAAGAGCCTGATAAGCTGCAGTTTATAGAGACCAATGGGTTTTAATAAAGGATTTTTTAAAACAGTGCTTAACCTTGCAGTGCCACCTCTTCATCTGAATGAAAACACAGTCACATACCAAACTAAAACAATGTGCACATTGTTACTGGTGATGTACACTGCAATTCTTATTAGTCCCTCCACAGTGCACCAGGAGATGCAAGCTGAAGGCAAAGAGGGAAATTACTAATGATTATGTTCTGGAAGAATGCTAGGAAAGTATCTTTCCTCCCACTGAATACTGAATTTTCTTTTAAGCTGCAAGTAGAAGTCAATGACATTGCACTTACATTTATGTGAAGACAAAAAAAAAATTGTCTCTTTTAGCTTAATAGTCACAGTTCTACTAAAATTTTCACAACAAATATAAAATCATTCGTAAGTTCTGACTGAATCCAATTTAAACTTCGAAGCTTAAGCTCACAGTAGTTCACAGTATCACATCAACCTACCATTCAGATAAAACCAAAGTGGTGGAGCTCACGTGCTATTTCAAAAAAATCCATCTGTCAGTGATATGCATGGAAAAAACCCACAAACAAACCCTGATGTAGTTTAATAAGGGAAGTTTCTCAAACTGAATCTCAGGAGTTGCACTGGGCTGCAGCTTGACCACTTCTAGGACAATAAGTCACAATAAAACTGCACCATCCAACAGGGTTTCAGAGCAAGTAACAGTACTCCCACATGAGTCAGGCACAGAGGGCAAGAGCTTTCACCCAAGATAAGGTGTCCTGCTGTCCTTTCACTTGCAACTGAAGGCTGCACGTTGCTGCCCTCCACATCTAGAAGCAGTGTAACAGTGCAGTGTTCACAACACTACACTACTGTTTCCAGTCACATATATGAGAGTCGTGAAGTTGAAAACCTGGATACTGTTTTGATAATACACTAGGAACCTTAGGACATTGTTATATTAAACTTACATCAAGAAGGAAAGCTGCTGAGCCATGGTTAGGGCTTAGCTGCTTCCACAATTGCCTTTATCCTCTTTCAGTCCCTCTCTACCCCAAACCTCCACCTGAACTGAAGGTCAACTACTGAATATGCAAAGATTCAGCTGCTCTGCTTTCAGTCTGTTTGGGAGCAAATTCTCTTCTGCATGACTTCCACGTAGATGGTACCATATTGAATGGCTTTGGCTTCGTTAACATTATCTCCCTTCGCTTGTTATAGCCTGATCAGAAGTGCTCACAAGTGCACCACAGCAAAACCTGAGCTCTAACGACACGAGGGTATGCTGTCTGATCACCCTTCCCACACTACAGAGCTTTCTACAAATAGCCCCAGTGTTAAACAAACCTTTATATTGGAGAACTGTGTTCAGCAGTTCCTCATTGGAGGAAAATGCCCCCAGAAGTCTTAGAGAATCAAAGTTTGGTAATATCCACGATCTGACCTGAAGACAAGATCCATTTGGGAGACTTGTTTAATTCTGTGTTGCAGGTAGCAGGAAGGGATGGTCCATACTCTTTCTCCTATTTTAAGATGCAAGTGCCCTTAGGAAGAAAGGTGAATAAAATGGAGTCCCCGGGAGTGCTTGTTGCTGCAGTGCTACAGTCGCCTTGTCTCCCTACACAGCCAGGTATTTCTGTTGTCAAAATGTACTGTATTTTTCCCCATGGATCTTTTAAAATTCACAAAGAGAAAATAATAATTTATTCTCCTTTATACATCTGACCAGTGAGGGTCTTATTATAACCCAAACTTTCATACCTCTGAAGCAAAGTAACATCTTTCAAAAGGAAACAATAATAAAGACTTCATCAGGATGCACATGCAGGAGTTGGAAACTGACAGAGGCTGAGTTTTTAAGTTACATTCACAAAGCTGGCTGGAAGGAAATAGTTCTCTGCATTCTTTAGAAGATCAGCTCATGACAAATCCAAAGAGGAATGAACGTAGCAAGCTTGCTTCCTTTCTCATTTCTTATTTTTCATAATTGACTTCTATTAGATTGGATTATAAAGTAGACTCAAATTACTGACTCACCAATCCCAAGAAGGCAAGTCTTTAAAGTAATGAGATTAACAACTGTTGATCAAAGAAAATGGCCATTGATGCAAGGCCCTGCATTTGTCGGTGAAAATAAACTGAGGGCAACTGCCCTGGCTGCATCCATCTGCAGCTCAGGCTGCCCACCACAGACAGCTGCACATGGGAGGATTGCTCCTAAAGCAACAGAGGTGACCACTCAGGAGCTTCCACGTCAGTGGAAATCCAAAGGTTTCTTCATCCCTTCTTTCAGGCATACTAGGAAAGGTAATAGAAATGGGAAAGGAACTTCCCACAATAGGCAGGCTTTGCTCTATTGAACTAAGTTCATCCAAGTATCTTTCATTATTCCAGAAGCTCTGCAAAGATCTCTGAGCCCACTGGAGAGCTGCATAGTAATATGAGGGATTAAATGAAATGGTCTTTTGAGGCTGTGATCCTTCCCAGAGTACCTGTCGAGCGTGCCACTGTAAATGCCAGAGCATCCTCAGGAAACGGTGGCTCCCTGGGGGTTCCCCCTGAGGGTTCAGGGGGTTTGGCTGCCTCCTTAGTAAAGGAAGCATGGAATCCTCTCCACCATCCTTGGATAAAAGTAAACATTTTGTTAAGTGTAAGAAAAAGAAGATCAAGGTGGAACAGATTATGAGAGGAGACAGGTTGCTGAGGGGTGATGATCAAGAAACACCTTTGGCTGGATGGTGATCTGACTGAATGCATGATATCCACATGGGCAAGAGGTCAATTTGTTGCTCCACATGCAGGACAGATTAGCTCCATGGTAATAAGAGGCTTTAAGGTTTGGGAGAAGCATTCCTGAAGGAGGAACCCAAAAGTAGTAGTAGTGATTATCTCCACTCTTTTCCTAGTCTCTTTCCATAGAAAGTAAAGTTAAGCTCGCATGCTACAGGGACTGTGCTTGTCCATACACAGAACAGAGAAAGTCTTTTTCCCCTCAGTCCTACTTATATTCACAGAAAGAAGCTCCTACAGATGGCATTTTCACATCTTGTGTTAGTCCTGCCCTACCTCTCTGAACATAGTGGATTGTCTTGGCCAAGACAAGAAAAAAAACAAACAAACACAGGATAAAAACAGTTTCGTAAGTGCAGCTGAAAAATGAAATCAGAGGAATAATTTTTAATTTTTTTTTCCAAAAGAGCTAAAGGTGAGGCCTGTGCACTGTTGAGGAAGGGAAACAAGCCCAGGAATTCTGGAGTGGGAGGAGAGACATGTACAGTGGTCTGCAGAAAGTTAGAGATGACTTGGGAGTGTAAATAACATTACTGCAGTTATCAGACAGCCATAGCATCCCCTCTTGACAGGACTACCCATCAGAGCAAGGTCAGGTCCAGTTAGGCTCAGTGTCCCTGTTCCATACTGAAGCTTTCTAAAAATATACTGGAATACTTAGTAAAAAGCAGGAAAACTCACCTCCAAATGAAGCATTTCATATCAGCAAGTCAACATGCACTTTAAGTCACAAACCCTTGCTATAGTCCACATCTGCACTCAACAGGAGTTTACCCCAGCTCAGCCAGGGCAGAGGGTAAGCTGGGGACTAAAGCTAAGAAGAATCCTCCTAATAGAGCAAAATAGGAAGAAATAAAATTTAAAAACCCCACACAGATTGCAAATGCCTTTTTAATTTTCTGTAACTACCTGCTGCCATGAGACTTTGGCCAAGGAAATTAATACACCACCAGATTTCTACTCGATGGTCAGGGTGCAACTTTTACTACAAGGGATTGCCTCAGTAGTTCCAGCTGCTCTCTTAGCCAGCCTGAACACTAAATCCTGACTCAGCCTCAGAACTGAGCCCCATACCAAACCCCATGTGCCTGCTAGTACCTCCAGGTGCTCCTCCCAAAATACTACAGGGTCAAAGTACAGGAGAACCCAGCTGAAAAGTGATGTGGAGCTCTGTGTGAGAAGTGAAAGCCTCCTGAAGACTGTAATTTCCTTCAGTGATTTTGGTGCTATTATATTCTCAATGGTATTTCTGCCAGACGTTTGTGTTCTGGCAAGTTCCTAGGTAACAGGAAAATGGGAGAAGGCATTTCTTTTAAGGATTCATTTCCTGAATTATGCATCATTGAAGAACCTTATGACAAATTATTTTGCAGAGCATGTTAACTCTTGTAAAAAGGGGGTTCCAAAACATGAGCACACATTTTTATGTAAAGAGCAGTTTAACAGGAAATCCTTTCTCAGTCTCACCACTGTAATTCCCCATATGCATCCAACCTGCCTACAGTGGAGAAGCAAAACGTACCATTTAAGTTTTTGCTTTATCTTAGGGTGTCAAGGAAGTCCCAATTTTCTGAAGAAAGCTGGCACTTTTACCAAGAATTAATTTGAAAAACAATTGAGACAGCAAATTCTGTGCCACCATAATTTTTATCACCAAGTAAGAGAAGAGGGAAAAAATAATAAATACAAGACTCCTGATCAGGAGTTTTTGGTGAATGCAGAAGTGAAAAATAGGGGGCAGACAGTGCTTTGTGCAGTGAATGCAGGATACAAGGGAGAAACTGGAGCTGCTGGGGAAGCAGGAAGGACAGGGAGAAAGCTGTAAGGACATGGGGCACAAATCCATAAAAATACAGGCTTCACTGATTCCTGCACCCATAGAGCAACTTGTTTTTCAAGAGGGAAGCCATTTCACTATTAGGTCCCATTGTGCTCTTTTGAACAAGAAACCTACTCTTCATTACCAGGAACCAACATTAGCCCTCTTCATGTCTGTCAGACTCAATCTCAGATGTCTAGCAATTACTTGAAATTGAACTCAAAACAATACTGAGGTCTTATTGATAGCTTCTCATCAGTTGCTTGCTGTTTCTTGCCTTTCAACCGATAGCCTGGAGAGCATCCAATTCTCCTCCACCATGCCCAACAGGGTCAAACTTCAGCGAGGTTATTGATTGTGACTTGACATTTAAGGAACATACGACCACTGTGACATAAACAGCTTTTTACCAGCTCATAAATACTGCTAGCTTGAGACATCCCCTTTCTCCAGCTGAAAATGGAAACATTATTTCCTTGTTTCTCTTGTGGCTCAGCATTTTAATACTGTAATTTGCAGTTTCCTTAGATTTCCAAACTGTGCTGTGATAAATGCTGCTGTGACTTATTTCAGGTAGCCAATCCTCTGCTGGCTGGACTAAACAAAAATCGGTCAAATCTTGTCCAGTAGGAATTTCAAAGAGAAGCAGCAATAGATATGTCAATACTTTATGGATTTTTTAAATGAAATCTCCCAGCAATAGAAAAACTATTTTTTGTTGTTGTTGTTGCTGTTGTGGTCAGGCTCTGGCCCTTTACTTGCTGGGAGGGATGGAGGGGTTCTGTCAAGAGAAGGTCAACATCTTGAAGATGACTTATTTGTGGTAAAACTGGCCTTTGCAAGGGCAAATCAGTGCTGTTGTATTCCCCTGATTCCCATTTTTTAGGGCTCCATTTTAGATCAAAAGCTGAAGCTAATGGTCTGTTTACTGCTGCGCTACCCTCTGAATTTCCCAGCGACTTGGAAATCATCTGTCTCCTTAAAAATTACACCCTGAATGAAAAGAGAAAGAACACATGGGTTTCACAAACTTGTTTTCACTCAGATTCAACTCTCAGCCTTTGCTTGCTAGAAATCTGGCACAAAGTCCCAGACAACCCCAAAGATAATGTCCCAGAAGAGAGCAGGACTACTCAACATCTTGGCCCTGGCTGTAAGCAGAAGTTAACAGGGATTCTGTTCATGTTAAAATGCCTTTATATGTTTGTTTCTACAGGTTTTATTCATTTCAGCAATAAGGCAAATATGCCTTTGCCACCTTTTACTTATATCTTGAGCCTCAGACTTCGCTGGCCCAGTGACTTGGTATTTTCACAGTATGTATTCCAAAGGTGTAATTCACCTTAAAAGAATCAGCATTTTTTTGCCACCTGGCTTACCATGGTGTTACTGAAACACACTAGCTTGCCCATTTTATACCCTTACAGCTGAAATTGTTTTCCTAAAAGATGTCCTCTCACCCTCCATTAAAGCTCATAGTGCATCTTACAAGAATGCAACTTAATAATAGAGAGCTGGTTAGAAGGACATCAATAATGCTTTTCCATCAGGGTTTGCATTTTGTTAATAAAAAAAGAAAATCCAATTATATTTTCAAAAGAAAAATGCAAAAATATTTTTAACATTCTTGTGGGTTTTTTTGTGGCTTTTTTTTTCCAGTTATGATAGAACACTTCATTCCAAGAATGTAAAAATATTGCATTGAGATTATTTTTTCCTCCCTGCTAGTGTATGTGTTATTTTCCTTATTCATTGAAAATGTACATATATCAGGCATCTATTCACTTCTAACATCTCAATAATAAGAAAATGAAATATTTTTAACCTTATAAAAGAGGCAGTGTCCCAATCAAACAGCAAATAAAAACCAAAACAAACCAACATTTTGTTTCTATTTTCACAGCGTTCATTCCCTTGGAAATTTCAAAATTGATTTGGCATTCAGATTCAGAGCACTGACCAATTTGAAAAGGTCACAATTCCCCGAGGAAAAGAGATTATCTGCTGCATGTGGCTGTATCTGTAGCCTCTGCACAGGCAACTCCAAGGCAAGGGAGATGTCACGGGCAGGTAAGAAAATTCTGATGACAGAAGCGGTGCTTTAGAGAAGCTTGGAAATTTAGCTGGACTGTAACAGTCAGGGTGTGTGAGCCACACTGCTGTTAGAAATGGGACATGTAGCCTTTAATCAGTGATGAGACTTCTGCAATGAGTAAATAAATAAATAAATGAAATTACTCAACCATGAAGACAAGTAAATGAACACCAACCATGAGAAAAACCTCAAGGTTAGTGCAGTGCTAAATGTTTCTTTATTTTAGCAGTGTAGCTACATGTTAATTAGGTATATTCCAAAAGATTTCACTGTGTGGTAGAGCAAGTGCACAATTCTATTTAGAAAAATAAAATTACTCAGTAAAAGCAGTAGTCTGACTCAGTTGAACTGAAGCTGAGATTTGGAGGGACCCACAGTGTTACCACTTGACTCAAGATGGTTTACGGACCAGTCAGGTGAGAGCTAGCAAGACCAAGATACAGGCAGTCAATGCTGAGACATTTGGTTTCACATAAAGATATAAATATTCTTTTCAGATACTTTGAAGAAGAGCAAATGCTCCTTGTGGGAACCTGGAAGGACAAGAGCTGCTTGAAAGCCAGTAACACAGTTCCATTTCTAGCTCTTCCTTTGGGTCAGAAGGTGGGAAAGAACAGACCTCACCCGTGCCACCAAGGGCTGGTGGAGGGGGCAGCAGGTGAAGCAGAAAAAAAAAGAAAGGAAAGCTGACCAGTCCTCAAATTACCCTGACCCTCAAAGCCAGCAAGCTGCTGCATGAGCAGTTTCACAACGAAGCCATGAATGATCCAAAAAGCCTTTAAAGATTGTCCCTGACTTGTTTTGCTTGTTCATGAGAATATGTTGCTCCTGGGAAGTGATGTGGCCAGCATGTTGTGAGTCATGAATGGCACTGATTGCAAGCACAGCTGGGAATCCTCTTCAGCCATTCCCAATTGCTTCCTTTCTCTAGCCTATTTTATCATTTGAATTTTTACTGGCAGAAAAAAAAAAAAGTTACATTAAAAATAGGGCTTTGTTGCTTTTTCTGGCCCCAGCTCTCCTTGGCAGCTGTTTTCACTCACTCTTTTCATTTTCTAAAAATCTTCATTTATCTGGAAAGCATCAGACCACCCTTCTCTGCCCAGAAAGTTTCTCTCTGCTTCCCACTGGTCTGGCCACTTTCTGTGGAGATTTCTGTCGGCAGCAGGTTGTCCCTGTACTGCACCCCTGCTCCTTCCCCCTTCTGCCTCCCTCCTGCCCACCTCTCACACATCCACCCATTTCATATACAGGCTCAGTGCAGGAAGATTTTTAGTTGAGCCCTCTTACTGGCTTTCCAACAGAACTGGTAACTGAAACCCTGGCACCATAACTCCATAAAACCTTCTTGTGCTTCCTCTTTGCTCCTTTTTTTATACAAAAAGCTATAAATTTTCCCTGCAGGCTTGTAATTGTGCTGCCATTATAGCATAGCTCTTTTAAGCCGATCATCTGAAATGCCCATCTTTCTGTGCTCTGCCTTATTGTGTGTCAGAAAAAGCACAACTCTCTCTGTCCTTGCTGTGCAGAGATCTCAGGACATGAATTAGGCTGTGCAAATCTGTCTCCTCAAAATCTAAAGTGAGAAATGAGCCTCACACCAAAGTCAGTGAAAAAAATCTAAGGCTGGCTTCAGACAGCTTTAAGGAGCTTAAGGGTGAAGCTGAGGTCTGTGCACCATTCAAGCTCCTCTTTAAACAAATTAATTGTAGGAATGGCTATTGATTGTTCATCACCAGGAGAAGATTCCCTGGTCTTGCTACTAGTCTGGGTTGCTGCATCAAGTCCATCTAGTAGCTGGACTCGCTGGTCTGGGGTTGGACTATGATCTCCAGAAGTCCCTTCAAACCTCTGCCTTTCTCTGAACCCTTGAAAACTCCCGATCCTGGGAAGCACTCTGCAAGAAGGGGTTTGAACACAAAGCCCCACTCGCTTTCCCTCTCCCTCCCGTGTACCCGACAGCTGCCTCTGGCCAAAGGAGTCCCGCGCTCAAGCAATATTTGACACATACTGTGTCCCGTTTCTGCTGCGTCAGCAGTGTTGTGTAAACACGTTAGCTCATCGAGGCATGAAATTCACAATTGTTTTCCCGTTTGCAAAACAAACCACGTCCAATAAACCCANTCTGGGTTGCTGCATCAAGTCCATCTAGTAGCTGGACTCGCTGGTCTGGGGTTGGACTATGATCTCCAGAAGTCCCTTCAAACCTCTGCCTTTCTCTGAACCCTTGAAAACTCCCGATCCTGGGAAGCACTCTGCAAGAAGGGGTTTGAACACAAAGCCCCACTCGCTTTCCCTCTCCCTCCCGTGTACCCGACAGCTGCCTCTGGCCAAAGGAGTCCCGCGCTCAAGCAATATTTGACACATACTGTGTCCCGTCTATGCTGCGTAAC
>VWZY01011559.1:243685-271735 GCA_013399075.1 Chloroceryle aenea | reverse complement strand
CGTTAGCTCATGGAGGAATGAAATTCACAATTGTTTTCCCGTTTGCAAAACAAACCACGTCCAATAACCCCAGGGGACAAGCCGGTTATTCAGATTTCTACTAAGGCAGCTCAACACAAGAGAAGTGGTTAATAAAGTTACCACTCTCAGCTGCTTCTGATACTGTGAAGTGCTGCTGACATGGCAGGAATAGATGACATTGCCTTTCAGCAGGCCCACCCTCTTCCCTCTGAGGGGACTAAGCAGGTTGAGAAGACTGATAGGTTGTCTCTCCTGATGGCAACAGGGGTCTGGTTCCCTTTCTGTTCATGCACAGCAGAGGAAATAAAGCACAACAGCACCGCCTGCAAATCCTACTTAGCAGGGACTGGGCACTGCTAACTGTTGCTGGATCCCAGGCTCGGATGCTGAGGGGCCGATTTCACCCAGAGCAGAAGGCAGGCAGATAGGTGGAAGTAACCTGGAGAAGAACAAGCAACTTGGCTCAGGGGATGTGCAGAAACCAAGCCTGCCAGATCATGCAGATCTCTGAGCCAGCAGAGCCCACTCCAGCCAGCCCCCTGTCCATTTCTGACTGCTGAGGGATGGGAAGCAGCAGGATCAGCCAGGAGATGCATTTACCATTCTGCTATCTTTGATACACCACAACAAACACAGCATTTCAAAATGCCTTTCAGCCTACAAGCAATACAGCACAGTGGCCTGAATTCCACCCCCCTACCTGTGGGCACTGAGCTCTCACTGCCTTGAGAGGAGCGGAGACAGCCACACATCCCCAGAAAGCTATGGAAACATGGGGCAGGAAGAGACCCCCTCTGCCAGTACCTTCCTCTCCAGGAACTGACCGAAGTTAGGCAGGACACATCCAAGGGGATATGTGTGCACTTTGCCCTTTCCACCGACTGTTTGCTCCTGGATTCATTTGTAGGTTCTCACTGTCACGTACCATGCGAAGTCTCACACAGACTGAGGTGTTGGCAGCAGGACCCCCTTCACTGCCCCAGCTCCTCACAATTGGTTACAGGAGGCTGCTGTAGATCACTGACCCCCCTACCTGCTGGTCCTCCCTGGCCCCTCTGCACACCTTGAAATTGGTTTGTAAAGCAAAACAAAATCCTTCCTGCTGTGTCTTGATGGTTAAAGAGATATGGCTTTATACAGGTTCATCTGGGCTACTGTCTACACTTAGCCCATAGCCAGGGCCCTGTCACCTGATGACCCCTCCCCAGCAGAGAAAGGGAGTCCCAAAAAGGAGAAGGGTCCCACAGATTGAAGGGAAAACAGATTAAATGTGACAGCCAAACTAATACCAATATAAAATAAATAAATTTATACTCAGCCCAGCAAATGTACAGCAGCCACAGCAAACAGGAAAGCATCCTCAGAAGCAGAACAGTGAGCAAACCCCTCCAGAAAGAGGGAGGAGAAGGAAGAGGAAGAACCTCCCTCCTCTGCAAGCTTCCCCCTTTATGCTGAGCAGGACATTCCTGGTGTGGGACACACCTGTAGCCAGCTCAGGTCACCTGCCCTGGCTGACTCCAACCTGCTGACAGCCTGCAGACCCTGCTGGCCTGATCCTGTCCCAGTGCAACCACAACAGCTACATCTCACCTACTTTCCTACTGTCACTTGCTACAGTCGGGCACTTCTGCAAGCCTATGGAGAACATTCATCCTATGCCTGGGAGAGTTTAGGATGCATTAATTTGGGTCTTTGTTTTCGAGGGAGGAGGAAGGGGGAAACTTTTAACTTCTGAATGTTGTTCCTTTTGGTAAATTTCTTTCTTAATGTCAACATATATTCTCTTTCATATCTCAATAAATATCTTCATATGTAAGCCAAGAATATTGAATGAATACCTTTCACCAAATCAAAATGAAACCATGTCTTCCTAAGATCCATCAAGTCTTTCCCCACTAGAGTAGTTTAAGCTCCAATACTCTGAGCCAATGAGTTTTAAACAGCCTGCTTCCTAATCAGTATGTAGCTCCCTCGTTTAGCCCTGGCCTTGACCCTGCTACCTCAACTGTCTCACCTGCTGTTGCCTAAGAATTCCTCAGGGACAGAGAGAGAGGCTGCACCTGGTTGTTTGTTACTATCAGAAAGCACAGCTCTGGGGTCCAGCTGGAAGGGGAAATTGCACTGACCTGGGAGGATGTTGTGTGCAGCAAGAGGTGTTTTTCAGGACTGCTCACTCCACCTTTCTCCTCCCACAGTAAAATGCATGATATGCAGTTTACAGACTTTGTGCTCCAAAGGTGGTAGGGAAGTATAAAATCAGTTACATCCCAAGAAAGAGTTGGTTTAAATTCATTCCTGCTTTTATTGTTTATATGCATTATTGGCATAATTACAGGCATTACTGTTTATATGTCTGAATCTGGAATGTATATCACTTCAAAAGTGGAAGGTTTTGTGCATGCCACAAAGCAATTGTTAGCAAATGACTGAAGCTCAGAGTAAAATAGAGAAGTAAATTGAAGTATTTTAAGTCAATTTATGAAGCTTTACACACTTTAGATGTTAACAGGACTAGCAGTTCCAGATAACAGAATTGTATCTGGCTGAATTTGACACATTTATCATTAAATTATTAATTTGACTACTGTCTAGGGCAGTGAAGTCCATCTGAAGAAGTCATCCTCTCCAGCCAAGGAACATGAACTAGCGGGAAAAAAAATGGGAGGGCTCCTACTGATTTTTATTAGATTCAGGGTTTAACCCCCTGGTTTTGTTAACTGAAACATACACGTTGTATTTAACTGCCCTTGCACTAATGAGTAATCACCCTCCCAGTGAATCTGCTAAAAATACACCAGTGGGATTTTAAAGACAATAAATGTTATGTTGGCCTGGCACATACAGAAGGTTTCTTCTTCTCTTGAAAAGTGTTCTGAAGTCTAAATGTCTGAAAAGAACTAAAATGGGCCTAAACCAGCTGCTCTAAAGCTCTTTATAAAACCGATGTAAAGATGCTGCAGTGCCACTGTCTCTATTTGAGTGTCAGATAATTACTGAATACTCTGGGGTGCCCTGATTTGGTGATCAGATCCTCCCAAGAGCCCCAGGATGGAACTGTCCTGCTGCAGAAGGTAACATTTGCTTTGAGATCTCCAGGCAAGCTTCTGAAATGTTGGGAGGTTGAGCTTCAGGGGTTCAGCCTTTTACAGTGAGCTGCTGGGAAACAAACTCATTGTGGTAGATCTCAGCTAAAGGTGCCCCATCTTCTGCAATTCTGGTCGTCTTCTTTTAGCCTCAGGATCGACTTTTGCTTTTAGAAACACTAATGGTTAAAACCTATTGAATCTTGGATGAACATTTACAAGAAAGGAGCATTTGTCCTTAAATACCAAAGGCTTTTGAGAAGCTCTGTCACTTCTCTCAGATGATGAAAAACAGCATTTGTGGAAGAAATTCTATTCTCTAATGAGTGCCTGCTTTAATCCAGAGCACACCAGAGGCTAAATAAGCTGAGTGGATTTAGCCAAATGCACATGCAGTTCACACAGGGCTCGCCCAGGCTAATGGATCATTGTTACGCCAGGATATAATGGATAAATTGGCAAGTGTCTGTCCCTTGCATGTTTGATGCAGTCTGTAGATGAACACGTAAGGCCACATTTGCTTGCTTTCTATAATACTCTTTCTTACAGTCAAAACTTAATTTGTATTCTCAAAATGGCATGAAAAGTTCCAGAAATAATTCAAAGTAATTAAAAATAAAAGGGCAGGAATCTGGTGCCAGGGAGGGGAGCATTTTCTCTTTTAGCCTCTTTTTATAGATCCTGTTGTGCCAAGACAGAAAACAGTGAGATGTTCAAATATTAATAAAGTGGTAGCACGGCCAAATTAAAATGCCCCAATTCTCCTAAGTAATGTTTCCAGCAGAGCACAAAAGAATCATCAAGCCCCCAAACTAGTGAAGGAGAATTTATGACCCACCATCTGAGCTGCCAAGAACGCCCCACATGCCGACACTGAGGATGGCACAGAATTGTTCTGCCTCTAAACTTCACCCAACTCTGCACTACAGAAACAATTCAGCAGCACTCCTGGCCATGGAAAGTCTTCTGCTGGCTTCTTGAGGCGAACAGTCCCTGCTTAGCACATAACCTCTCTACCTGCACAGACATGCAGCATGGTTTTCTTTACAGCAGCAACACCCAGAACATGAGAAGCAGCAGGAGCTGCATTTAATGGGTGATTATACATCGTGATGCAGGGAAAACCACCAGGCTTGCTATCACTGGGGAATCTAAAGTTGGACACTGAAATCAGGGCTTCAGTAGGGGAAAATAGGATTTGGGTTTGCCTTTTTTGTTTTTTAATAGCAGATTCAAGAGACTGCAAATTTCTTGGAAGTGCTGTTTAAGCAAACCTGCCTGGAAGGAAGAACTTGGGTAGTGACATAGACACTCTGTGTGTTGCAGACACCCAGGGCACTGCACTACGTCTGATCTGGCTAGACTTCAAGTCCATGCACTGTGGTATCATAAAGCATTTTGCAGGTTTTAGCATGAAGCAAGGAAACAAAACCCCAAACACTGTCTTCCTAACGCATCTCCTTTCTGTGCTACTCCTTTCCCCCTTCTACACGTTAGGACATCAAGACAAATCGAGCTAACAGGCAGACATCATGGTCACTTATTCCACAACTAATGAATTTGAGACATGCCAGTTTTCTTGACATGCTTTTCCCTTGTCATGTCTTCTGGTTCAACTCAGCTTCTCACAGTGGCATACCAAAGTTTCATTTCAGTTCCTTTTCTGATTGCATTCACTACTCAGGCAAACCTGGCTCTTTTTAGACTGTTTTTCCAATCCAAAACCTGTCCCACATACTTTTCAGCTGTGGTTTTGGCCCGGTCTCTGAATGGGTATAGAAATGTTTCCTGATGTTTCAAGCACCCCAATGAAAATTTTGAAAGGCAGCAACCTGTCATTTTATCCCTAATCCACCCCTTGGCAGACTTCTCTACCAAAGATCTGATCTCTGGTCTCTCTCTAAGGTAGAGTTTGCCTTTCCCCAGATTTTTTTCTTGTGTTTAAGATACGTATTATCCCTCACTTTTCACCCTGCATTATTTACACATTTATAAGCTGTAATCCTCTATGCTTCTCTATCTCTTTGTATAGAAAAGGAAACTTCAAAGAGTGAGGAAATGGGTCTAAATCAGTTTCTAGAAATGTAGACTTAGATTCTTCTATTCACTCTTACCAGTCACTGGCAATGACTATGGAATTAAGATGCTTCCCCAGCTGAAAAAGAGTCACTGCAGAACTGGAATGGGTAATTTGCTGGGTCATTCTGATACTCAGTATTTTCAGCCACTGATGTATCCAGCATCCAAACAGTCACTGTTAAGAGACTCTTGAGTGAGCCCACACAAATATACTGACTCTCTCCCCCAAGGACTTCCTAGACTTGTAGGAGTGGTTGAGTTTCTCCTCCTCTTGCACATTTGATCCTGGCCCTCTCCTGCCGTGAGACCACATTTCTACAAGTGGAGCTTGAAGACAGATGACTTGGAGAGCAGTGTTTAAATGTGTAGCTCTTACCTGCACCCCTGCCATGGAAAGCAGTAGGAGACTACTACACAGTCCCAACAGACTCTCTGCTGACTAAACCATATGTACCTGTGCTCTCCGTGTCAGGTTCCACTGTCTCCTACTCTGGTCTCATTATGCTATAGGACAGTCTTCTATAGACAGATGTCACTTGATGGAAGTTGTGCACATTTTGTCACCTCATGGTCTATGTGGTCATAAAGCATCTTGTTGTGACGGGTTCCATGAGTTAAATGTGCACAATTACAAAAGGAAACAGTTCCAACCCATACTTCCATCCCTAGCACATTCAAGGCAATACTCTATAGAAATAATGTAAGAGGCTTGCTTGCTTTTTTTGTTTACTAGAAAATTTAGCCAATTAAAACTAGAAAAGGAGATACTTTAAGAAGTAGTTCAGGTCTGCATGTTCCAATTCAGGAAGAGAGCTGTAATACCTTCCTGACAGCAAAATCAATGCTGACACAGCCATACATGGACAACATTTACAGAAATGTAAAAAGAAAGGCTCCTGGCCTAAGATTCCAGCCTAATTGAGCCAAACACAATAAACATGATAATTATTCCTTCTCACAGTGAAGTGAACAATTCAATTTGGAAGGAAAGATGTGGCATTGCTGTTCCCCAGTCCTGCTGTTATTTTATTTTATAGGCACTGTTACTGCTCATCACAGAGATTTTTCTGCATTTAGTTAGGGAGTACCTTTGCCAGAGAGCTCAAATTATGGTCTAAACTCAGGTTAATGGGGCTTCTGAGGGCTTGACAACATGGAGAAGTTAGAATGCTTAATGGAAGCTGTTAATTTCTGTCACTAAGCCTTTCTGGACACTTGGGGCTGGGTGCAGACCAGCACATGTCCACTGACTAGAGCTTGAGCTGGCTGGGCTTGCGAGAGCTCTGGTTTGACAGCTGTCTACGGCTGCACGAGCGCAGCGCTCCTCCCAGGCTCTGCCAGAGCTCTGGCTGTGTCATCCCCGCCTTGGCACTGCCAGGAGAGAGACTGTTTTCTTCTGGGAGAGCTGGTGGGCCAGTCCCAGGATGGGGACAGCAGTCCCTGCCACCCCTCCAACAGCTTTTTGAGGCTGCTGAGTTCAGCCTGGAAAACACCTCCCCTCCCTGCATCCCCTCTCCCCAGGCAGACAAACCCACCACACATCAGAGCCCACCTCACTACAGAGCTCATCACAACTATTGCAAAAGGAAGAGGACCTGGTCCACTGTGTGTATTTTATGGGGATACTGTCAGCTTCATCTGCCTGGCTGTCTACATAAAGAAAGTACCAAACTGGGGGCTGTGTTGCTGCTCTGTATTTCCTGACACTACAGTGCAGAAGTGCTCGAGTCTAATAAAAGCATGTAGTAGTTTAGCTACCTCCTCATCTCCACTTAGCACCAAACTGTACTACTTCTGAATTTCTTGCAACATTACACATCAGTCACCGTGTTTGAAGAAAGGAAAGGGGGTAGAAGACTTCTCTCCCACAACAAATGTGAACTCATTCATTAAAATATGCGCAGGGCTTGCTTACTGCTGAGTCCTGACCTTTGTTTCTTGCTTCTAAGCAATAACTTCATCTACACTGGTCTGAAGAAGTGGCATCTTGCATGGTTTCTGCCAAGGAGGCTGCTAGTGCTTACCTGCTGTCCTCCAAACTCCCATCCACAGGCAGCCTTCCATGCACTGCTGCAAGGGGCCACACTCAGCAGGCAACACACACTCCAGGCTACTCTGAGGAAAAAAAACCAGAGTAAACAATGGTGAAAGAATGCAGATGTACAGAAAACATTTATCCTATCACCTCAGCACAGAGTAGGCTCGTTGCAAGTGCATGGTGCTTTATCAAGCACAAAGGTAGATACAGCCCTGGTGCCTCTCCTGATGGGAGAGAGCACATGTAGGTCTCAAATATTGACCAATTAATGTTGAGGTGGCATGGACAAACCTGGCCACAGGCTAATCCATGAGTAGATATCCTGAACTTTCCCTCTCCCAGCACAGCACAAACCTCAGGTGGATTAAAGCACCATCACTGCAGGTGGAAAGGTGTTTTGAGTGCACCACCCACTTCACTATGCAGAAATACCTGCAAACATCATGGGGTTTTGCCCCATTGGTTCTCTTAACTATCCTAATTAGATGGTAATTTTTATATCAACAAAAAGTTATCACAGAGGAGAGGATGCTGCTCACATCTGTACTATACCAACGCTAAATGGAAGAGTGTGCGAGTGTTTTTAGTGATTAATACCTGACCATCTCCCAGTTTTTGAGGAAGACAGATATCTGCCGTGGAAGGAGATGACTAAATGAACTGCAGTTGGAGCAAGGTAGTTCAATCAGTCCAAGAAAAGAGTGGTTTCTCTAGAGGAAGGTTAATAGTTGGCCTGGAAAATGGGCCAACACTCAAGTCTGTGCAAATATGACAAAGAAAAAGAAAAGAAGACTGTCTTACAAACCTCCTTTTATATCTCTGCACCAAAATATCTGTGCTCCCTCTTTGATTCAACTGGCACAGAAAATTCCACAAAAAGCACCGTGAGTGTCTCCCCAGAAGACAGATGATGGGCTATACATCCACGAAACCATTGCCTTTTGTTTCATCAAGACAAGGGATGGGAGGAAGCTTTCCTTGAAGCAGATGAACTCTTTGAATGACAGTGGAGAACCAGTGTTAAAAAATGCATATATGCAGATTGAAATAAGGATGAATGCTACTGAAGAGGATGTTATGCCTTGTGTTATCTTGCGAGGGGACCTAGAGTGCATATAAACACTGCACCTATAGGCGATGCCTTCTGGGTCAGGGTGAAGCTTTTTATGCCTCTTCCCAGAGTCCCTGTTGGCCATAGCCCAACCTGGGGCCAGTCTCAGCACACCTGCCCCCAACACCTTGCCCCAAAAGTCTTCAGCAAGACTTACACCATCATTGCCATGGGCCTTGGGTAAAAGAGGAGGAAGGAAATCAGGTTTGGTAATATTCCTCCCCAAGGCAGACCTAGGAGAGTCGAGTGCTTGCTGCACACACCATCCGGCTTCAGTGGTGGAGCTACATCAGACTGGCTCCCACTCCTGGATCCTTTGTACCAGAACCACTTGGGATGCAGGACATCTTCCTCTGAGGTGGAAACAGCCTTGTCTGTGATAAACTGGTTTTGTCTTACTCATTCCCTTTTATTTTATGCAAAGGTTTGGGTGTTATGCAGGTATTTACAGTGTAGTTTTTGTGTATTTTTTGGTATCTTTTCCACTGAGATAAATTGAGAAGAAATGCAGCATTCACCATCACAAATGCTTTCTGCCTTACCTTTTCTTCCTCATTGCTCAGGTGTCTGAGGGCTTTCAGGGATATGCGTTTCATCTGTCACAAGGAAATCCAGGACGTGAACTCAACTTCATCAGCTCCATTGTGTTCTGAACTGATGCTGTGCTTGTAGAAAGCAGTGTCTCTGTACGGGATGAGTTTTCATCAAATCTTTTGGTGGCTTTTCTGTTGGTATTCTCATCCCAGACAAATCACACTGCCATCTATCACATCTCATTGAATGCTTAGCGTACTTGCCAGGTTGCTTTGTAGTGTTGCTGTGCTTGGAGGTGCTGATGAAAACACGTTTCCATTCAGTTTGCTTTCACAGCAATTGCCCTTATTAAGCTGTACCTTTTTCACAGTTAGTATGGAAGAAGGAAAAGAAAAAATCCTTCCTTCAATCACTGACACCTCAGCTGTTTTGACTGCTGCAATTGAACTGAACAGATTTTTCATTCTGTTTGTGAGTGAAAGTTGTGCTTGGCAGAAAAGGGCACAGCCTTTTTCAGACAGCAAGATCCACTGCCTTGTAGTCATAAACTCAGAAGCTGTGGATGCTCCAATTTTCAAACATGCTTCTTACAGTTAGCTCAGATCCCAAGTGCTCCGGCGTACAGCATTACTGAGAAAGAAGTTCTTCTGGAAGATTAAGGGAACAGTTTCTTTTTGCCTCAGGCCATTAACATTTTAATAAAATGGTCGTCAACTTTGATAACAATTTATCTTTAGGGGACTTCATCTATTACTAAACTTATTATGCAACCAGTCTATTTTTACTGACATGTAGATTTTCCAATCCTCATCAAGACTGATTCAATTCTTTTTTTTTTTCTTTTAATTTCATGTTCTGTTATGTTGGGGTCCTTTGCTAAAAGTGTGTTTTGAGAGTTTGTTTAGTTTGCTTTTACACTGATTTTTCAGTGCTTTCCATCTCCTCAGAATTATGAGACAAATATGATCTCATCACAAGTGTTCAGAAAGTCTTTTACTCCTGTCTATCGGTCATTTTCATGTGGGTAAAACTCCGGTTCTTCACATCTTTCACGGGCACTGGGTTATCTGAAAATTAATTCTGTCCCCTAAAATTCAAAATTCAGATAAGAACTAAAATTTGTTCAGCAGAAGCTATAATTATCCAAGGTTTCAGATGTCTGCCAAGATAGCAAGGTTGCCATTATTCAGTGTAATTAATGCTTCCACCAATTTAGAAGACTCTACAAACATCATGGCCTCGTGCTACTAGACAATGAGTGCTTTCTATGAGATGATAAATGCCTTTGCCTCCTATAGATTTATCAGCATCTTGCAGGTTCAGGTTCCATCAGGATCTATGCTGGTCACGTCTAGGAAAGGCTGAACCAGTTAAGAAAAACAAAAAGCCATCTTTCAGCCCCAACTCTCCAGTGTCCCAGCTGAGTAGAAGCTAGAAACCACAGCCTATTACTGGAAATGAACACAACCCCAATTTTTGATTTTCAGTTAGGTTTTTTATAAGTTTTCAAAGAGTTTAAATAAGGATTCACTTTTTTTCTATACACCCTCCCATATCTATGTCATTACTGAGCCTGCAACAATTTTGCAAGGACGAAATATCCAAATGTATGTTGTGAGCTCAAAATGACTTGCTAAACTTTAGGGTGTTTATCTGCATACAAATCATATTACTTCTAACTCAGTGACAATGGCTGCTTCTAACTGCAGCAAACGGGGAAGAAATGGACCTTGTGTGTGTCTCCACTGTAATCCCAAATGGGACTGTGGGGTGGGGACATTTGATCTAATTGAAGTTAGTTCATTTGGGAGGCAGGCTGGTAACAACTGTGCTGGAGTTGTTGTCAGCAAGCTTACCCCCTTCCTCAGCTGCTTTACAGCCAGCTGAACGCACTGCGGTGGAGTCATCTCCACTGCCTGGCAGACCTGGGTCTCTTGGGTGGAAGCCTACACTGCCCATAGTAGGGCTCTGTGCTCCATAGAGGAACCTGCAGTATAAACTAAGCAGGCCCTCTGTCATGGCCAAAAAGGTAAAGAAACCACAAGTTTGTGAACAAAATCCTCTCTCTTGCATCATTTTAAATTTTTAAAACCTACTTAATAATAATCCATGAATCAAAACAGTGGAATGAACAAAAACAGTGAACAGGTTCCTCCCCAGGTTATAACAGAGATCAGTTTGAGAAGATTTATGGAGGATTCTGGGTTTAATAATTCACAATAATAATGATTTGTTATTTAAAAGCCATAAACTATGACAAATACACAGGAAGCTCATTCAAACACATTCCTTTCAAATCACTCTGCATGAGTCACTGACTTTGCAGAAGATGGCTCTTGAGTCAGTAATAGAAGTCTGAAGACTGGGATGGCATTCCTAACTCCACCACAAAATATGTTTCTGGCATTAGTTAAAAATTGCTCTGTGGGCTTCCTCATCCATCAGTGTAGGGTGAATAAAGCTTCTGCCAACACTTTCATAAAAATATTAGTTCATTCATGTCACTAAGACCTGATCTAAAAAGTGATCTCTGAATGAAAAACGTTTGTGAGCATTCTAAAACCCCAAATTAAAACCTAAAATCTTTCCCTCTGAAAAGATTCCTGGAATTGTTTGGGTCTGAACATATGCCTGTTCCCTCTCAACCTAGTGAGGCAAGCCATGGGTCAGATGGATGTCAGCCATGAGCTATGAAGAAATGCAGATCTATAAGCAAGCTCCATGAGCTATCGAAACTATTTCAGTTCTATTATGAAATTACCAAAAATGCAGAGTCCTCAGGGTCCTCTCCATAAGGACAATTTAGCTGACAGCCCTCCTCTTGGCAGTGCCACTCCCTAGAATGCCCTCAAATGGAAGCTGTTGAGACTTGAGTGCTTGGCCTTCCTCAGGTGAGCGATGCCCACCATGGGCAGGCAGAATCACCCCCATCCAATTCATCTCCTACTTTACTGCTCATTGAAAAGAAACTCAGGCTGCCCTGGTGGCATCCAACAGGCAGCTCCGAGACAGCAGCCATCCATTTCTACCCAGCATACAAGTTTGATCTCATTTGGCTAATTATCCCATTAACCTGTACCTAGAGATTCAATTACTGCAGCTGTAGGTGACTGAATAAAGGGCCCCAGCAGTGGGCCTGGTGTCTGGGGGGCTGTGCTAACTTTCTTTGGTCTATTTGTAGCTGCCCGAGCCAAACTGTCCCTTATGAGACCCAGCAAAATTTTTATTATAATCATGAGCAAACAGCATTTTCTCTCTCTTTTTCAAGTGGAAATTGGATTAGAGTTGAATTATTCAAATAGAAGAGGCCTGAATTCAAAACCAGTCACAACTGGTGTACAAGCAAAACCTGAATGGCTTTGTGGGAGGGTCCATTTGTCAATGCAACTGGAAAATCTCCTAGAGGACCAGAGCTTGAGCTGTATAAAACCCATCAGCATTTGCACTAGGGGCAAACTGATCTCGTGCAAGAACACAAGTGTCCAACCTGTTCCCTTCAACCACACAAACCCTGACTTCATGCCTACTTGGACAAGCAGTGGTGGATTTCCAGCTTTCAGAATCACATTGATGCCACTGCTACGGCAGATGTTGCTCCCATCAGTCACACAGAGGAACAAGAAGTAAAACACAACAAAACCACCATGTCTTTAGTCTCACACCAAGGTCTAAATGGAAGGTGGAAGAAAATGTAGTTGCAAAATACATGCTCTAAAAATCTCAGTAATATAAAAGGTTCATAAACTGAACCACTACTCAAACCTAACCAGTACAAAAATTAAGATGAGACAAAGGATCTGTCTGTTAAATTAATGATAAAGACCAATTACTTTGAACGACACTAGAAATCATAGAAAGTAAAATAAGAAACAAAAATTAAACAAACAAACAAACAAAACAACAACAAAACAAAACAAAACACACACAAAAAATCCCCAAAACCAGCCAAACAACAAAACCTTTAATCTAAGTAGAATCTTTACATTCCTTATGAAGGGCAAGTTTGATGAACATCCATTGCCTGTAACGACCTCTCAACCAGAGAGGGCTCATGGAAATGCACTCTGAGGGCATGCTTGAAGAAAAGGTTTATGATCTTTTGGGAAATATCTGAGTAAAGAATATCTTGAGACAAGGAATCCTATTTCTCTGGATAGCCTGCTCCATTGCAAAGGATATTTATTTAATCCAGAGATTATCACTACCAAAAACTTCACGAGTGATCCTGGGGAGGACAGCATGTGCATTTGGAATGTGGTGGAGATTTCTTATTTACTTCTTACTTGGCAGTCAGTCTACAAAGATCAAATCACTTATCCTGCCCTATTCTTAAAAGCAGAGAATGAAATCCAGACGGAAAGCAGCCTTCTCCGTGAGAAACAGTTTTCCTCCTTACACTGGGAAACATTTTATTTTCTGCCTAAACAGGGAACAGCAAGGACCCAGAAAGCTACATGCCAGCAAGCAACTCTTTTAATTAGACTTCTCTTCTGAATATCCTTTTGCATTAGTTTCCAGAAAACTTAGCAGACAGTGTTTTTCATTACTGGTACTCTCCCCATCTGTCCTCGTGTACAGGATATCTGTGCATGAAAAGATTTTGCAAGGCTGAAGCCAGAGTGGAGCCTGCTTGGAGATCATTATATTGGCGACTGTGGACAAAAGAGTCCCTTCTATAGGATGAGAGTTATCTGCTGGTTGCCCAGCAACAGTTTGATTTATCATTTTTTTGGTAATGTTTCAGTGTAAGTTGTGGGCAGTGTTTCTAACCTCACATGGTCACAGGTTGATGATTTTCATTCTCAAGTTTCATTTCTTGTGCCTAGAGGCCACAATGCTGGGCACGTGTTATACTACAAAACTGCTGAGAAACGGGGTTCACAAACTAAACCTCCCTCACTATACCTTTTATCTGGATGCTTTTGTTACACGCGGCTGGGATACACGTGGTGCTTCTGTGTCAGCAGCAGTGATCCAGCAGCCACGTACAATCATCGTTCTTCCTGCCAGGGGCTCCCTGCAAACACAGGTATCATATTTTCCACTCTCACATGCACTTTTTTGTCCTTTGCTGATCACTGCTCAAGATGTCAGTGATAACCCTGAATTTCTCAGAGTCTGCTGCAAGAAGGACACTGCCTTTGTCTCTACATCTGCCACTTTCCCCTCCAGCCTTTGCAGATAAGTGCAGTGGAGTAGCTCTCGCTGTCGGTCCCCGCAGCCACCCGGCTCAGAGACAGTGCTTTCTTAGGCAGGGACTTAAACCCCTCCTTTTGATGCACCTATTGATGCACGTCTTCCATGAGCTTCAGAGCACGATTTAAGAGGAGTTTATCTGGTTTAGATTTCAGTGATTCTGCAGGAACTTCAATTGTTTGCTTTTCAAACAAACAGGTGACAATTTTAACTGTATCCATTGAGGGTGGTGAGATTTTGTGCTTCATTATTTTTATGTGAAGTGTTAATACACAACTAACTGCTATGTCAACAGGCACTCCAAATCTTTAAATAACAATGCAGCAAAATATCCAGGTTTCGAGAGTACTTGTCTCTTTCTGTTTAGGAGCTGAAAATGTTTTATTGCACAACATACTAGGGAAAATCCTGTCCTATGACGTGATATCATTTGACCTAACATCATAGAAGCTGGGTGGCATGATGCATGAGCCAGCACAAAACCAAAATCCTATGGGAGGTTCTGAGCAGTGTAGAGGTCCTGTAAGTATTTAAACACGTACAGGATGGGCAATAAACTGGCAATTTGCTGGTCTAAAATTAAAGCAATTTGCTATTGCTTTATAATGCAACTACCAGAGTTTGCCTTGTCTTTCCTCCTTTATAACTGGCCAAAGAAAACGTGGTATAGCTGGTAATAGAGAATTATTCCTAGGCAGGACAAAAGTGAATCCTTTTTGCTCATGCATTTGTATTTGACAGTGCCTTGAACGTTGCTGGTCTGGGTAAACCAGAACTAGGAATGATCTTTGGTTTTGTTCCATCAAACAGTAACCCCTAACTGACAGAGTTTTGCTGAACTGCAGTTTAGGCTTAGTGATTATCTGTGTTCTCCCTGGAGCCAAATGCATGCCTTTAATATTTTTTTTTCCAATTTAATGTTGCTTGCTGGTGCTCGGCATACAACAGCACTTCCATGAAACAGCTTGTACAATGGTTGTGAAAACAATTAACGAGGCCAGAAATATGAACTACAGTGGGATGAGCTCTGCTTACGCTGAAGCGGCTGGAAACGTTGATCTCAGCTAAGGGAAGGTTGCAATTGTGAAGCAACAAATTCCTGGAGGAAAGCAGCATGTCACGTTGTGCCACGGTGCTCACAATCCTCACCGTGTGTGCTTTTAGATTCAGGTCCCCTCTGTTCTTTGCTAGGACCATGGAAACTGCTGTGGAAACAAGGCTGGGGGAAATGCCACACCTTCCTTTCCCCAAACACCTTCTTAACTTACACTCTTTTTCATCCTCTAATACCACGGTGCAATCACACAGCTAAAGAGACTCATTCTCATTTACCTGGAGACTTCTTCTAGGCTCTCCAGCCCCAAACTAAACACTTGGCTATTAGAACACATAAAACCAAAACTCACTTTGATGGAATATGCTTTTTGCTTCAAATTCTGAGCCATCTTGGGTAAAGAGTCGCGCTTCCAGATCTGCCATGTAAAGCACCCTTCCCCTGTTCCCTAATGAACTAACAATACACAGTGTTTTAGGAACTGCCAACAGGCAGGCTGCTACACTGGGAGTCAGGCTGAACCATGCAAGCACACCCCAGTATGTGCAGAGTCAGACAGTTTTCTATTTAACGGTAACAGGCAACTGGTCTGTTGGACATCTTCAAGTTTTCATCTGTTTGGACCTGGGCCATTGGGTTCAGGTAGCCTTGTTAAAAAGGGATTTGCAGGTCTTCCCGGTGTTACAGCCCTGCCAAGCTGGAAGCTACAGACAAGGTCAGTGTCTAGGACTCTCTTGTATTAAATGAGCAAGTAAGCTTATATGCATTGCAGATTCCCTGCCCATGAGATCTCTTGTCTAAAGCAATCTGCTGAAAGGTGATAGGGTTGAAGTGTAGGCTCGACAACATGCATATGGCAGAGGGTTTGTAATATTCTAAATAGCATCCACTGTGTTTTCTTGGGTCAACATACAAAGGGTGTTGGTAAATCAATAGTTTAATCCAAGTGTGACAAGACAATTTATCAAACCTCTTACAAAAATGCTTCTCTAGGAGACAAAGCAGGTTTGCAGTACTGCTGGCAGAAGCCATTTTACAGCACATGGCATAACTCAGTTATAGCCAGGGAGAGGTGCCTACAACCCAGCCCGCTGTGCCCAGGGAAGACCAGCTGGGAAATCCCAGGGTTTGTGCTTGGGAAACACTGTTAGGCACACACTGACATCTTGCTTTATAATATTAAACACAGAAAGGGAGGAAATAATGTCTATGGGTTCAACCTTAATTACAAGGGGCAATTTGTTTTGCTTTTGGTTGAGGAACAGGAGCTATGGCTCCCTGGGCATTATAAAGACACAACTCACTGGTCCGTAAGACTTCAGCTCTTTCAAAGGCATGGTTAGGATGCTGCTACAAGAAAAGGGGGGGAATATCACTATGTTAATGGTGATACTTACAACAGGGAGTAAAAATGCAAGGCACTTGCATTTCACTGTTTGATAACTTGTTGTGAACCAAGGGCAGCATTCGCAAAGCCCGAGCTCCTCCAGTTTGGTCCTGACCAGCGTGTTCAGGCGTTCAACTCCCTCAGCTGCTGAAATCAAAGGGGACAATAGGAACATGCACAACCTAGCAAATATGTGTGATCACAAGCATCAGGCCTGCAGGTTTGAATGATTCAGGCTGAGACTTTGCAGGCATAGATCTCCACACATCAAACAGAGGTGTCCTTCAAAATCCCCGGGTTTAAAAACATGCTTAAAGCCCCATTAGGGTACATATGTTAAATGCAAAAATTCTTTGACCTAAGGTCTGAATAAAGCAAATGAGATTAAAGCCAAAGGAAAAGAACAGTAGGGGGAAAAAAACGAACCCTATCCCTTACAAAAATAGGCACAGTCAGATAGAAGCCAAAAATTTCATTCTGAAACAAGCCTATGTAATTTTATTTAATGAGAATTCTTAAAACCAGTTGTGTGCATATCAAAAAGGTGTTACACCTCGTGCACATATAGAATATTCTTGTTATTAAATGGCTGCTATTATAGGGAATACTGACAGAATTTTTTTTTGTAAAGCCATTATTAGAGCCTTACAGCTACATGAAACCCACCTATAATTGCTCACAGGATAAGAGCCTCTATTCATATTACTCCAATGCTTTGCCTCAGCTGGAGACAGTTGAAATGAGTACAGTGTGAAAGAAGATAGAGTGAATGAGCTCTAACCTTTCCTCACTAAAGCAGGTACCACAAGATACCAGGCTTGTTTCACTCTCTGAATAATGAACACAGTTCAGTCTCTCACTCACCTACCCACCTCACAGTCCAGGCTACGCGTCGTTCAGCAAAGGCTGATTTTTTTCTGAGTTCTTTTTTCACTTATGGATAAGAAGGAGGGAACTTGTTCTTGGCTCCTTCTGGTTCAGCTCTTTAACTGGCACAATGATGCAGCTACTTCAGCAGCCTTTACTGAGATCAGCTGGCATCAACGTGCTTACTCAGAACGTGCTCCACCTAAGTGTCTGCGTCTGCACTGTGGGACGGGTATGAGCCACCAGGTTCCCACAGACCTGGCCTCTGACTTCTTGGAGGGTACCACAATTCTTTCTCTCCCTATGCCCAGATTTCATTCCAAAGGAAAGCAGGCTATGTAAATGGAGGCTGAGCAGGGCAGTGTCCCAGAGCACCCCTGCAAACACTGCAGAGCACCCACATCTGCAGAAAAAGCAATTCCATCTACTACAATTGCTCTTTACAGCAGTTACTTTCTAAATTTTTCTAGACAGTTAAATCCTAACACCACAATATATAAAAGTTCATAGTGGTGAGTCGACTGGTAATGATTAGGAAGGAAAAAAAAAATCCAGGATGGGAAAAGAAAATGTCTTGCCTTAATTTTTTCACTTAACCTGAAACACCCTGTGTAGCCTTTTGTGATCATGGTGACTTTATACAGACCATGGAGGTAGAAGCAGAATCTTAGTCTTGGCCAAAAGGTTATTACAGGCTTGAGAAATAGCTGCTGTTTCTGCTGCATGTAAAGTTTTTCCTTTTCCTTATAGCTCACAAACCTTCATGGAAATAACCTCATTTATTTCACAATCAAATTCTATTTGGAAGAGAACACTTTTTTCCCCCATTGTTTCCTAAAGTGTACAGTTCAGCTTGAAGCAGAGGTCAGCTGATGATCACTTTCATGCTTTTCAATTTTTCCTCTACAAAATCAATTCAATATTCATGGATAATTCATACATTAGTGTAGAACAGCGTGCAGGAATTGTCCTTTACAGAAATCAACTGCAAATATATTCAGTGCTTAATTTTGTACATGTTACTTGTCTGCCACATTAAAGACACATCATTTCCCAACAACCTTCCCCAGAGATATCACCATTAGGAAACAACTTTATAGGCGCTTTCTGATTGTCTCTTAATGAACCTAAATATTTAAGTTTGGCCATACTGCATTTAGTGTTCACTGTCCTTGGGGATGTGTAGAATGAATCCAAATTAAATCCATCAAGAAATGGACACACTTAATTTTTGGAATTCCTAGTGGATTCAAATATCACAGAGCAAATATTCAAATGGGAAGTTATTGGATTCTTATCCCTGCTGTGAAAACAGGAACAAAAAAAAGGCAGGAGCTAAACAGAAAAAAAAGAATTAATGAAAAATGGAAAGGTGGCATGAGCAGGCAAAAGAAGGGAAAGCAGAAGAGAAGCAAAACCACGTGATGCCAGAGGAGCATCCTGTGAAATGACAGGTGGAATTTTACATACCAGCCTCAGACACAAGTGTGCAAACCAGGAGAGAGCACACAGGGAAATTCACCATTTTTTTTCTCTGAGTTTAAGCAGGGCAGATTTTTTTCCTTTTCCTGAGCTCTAAATGTAATACCTTCCAGCCTCTGATCATGGGATGTGCTGGAAACCAAGGTCATCAGCAGTGAAAGCTGCATCTCTGCTCTCCCTCACATGGGTCCCTCTCGCTCCTGCAGTTTTCTTTCCTGGCAGCAGCTGCTTCTGCTCCTCACCTGCTAAGGAATGGGAAAGTGAGGGTAAAACCAAGTGAATGGCAGCAGCGTAATCTTGCAAATGAGCCAGCGCAACGTGTCCAGCTATCACAGACCCTTAAAGGTTGGAATTGACCTTCAAGATCATCAGTTCCAACCATCCACTAAATATTATCAGGACCACTAAACCATGTCCTGAATCATGGTCTGTGTAGCTCTACGTTTGATATGTCACATCTAATAAACAAACTGGGAAATGCCCAGAAACTTCTACTCCTGTGTTGAATTTGCTTGGAATTAGCAGAAGTTATTGAGGACAGTGATGCACAGACAGGGACACATATGGAACATGGTCCTATACATTCTGTTTATACAGAAACATGCATAAAACCAGTTATTATTGTGGAACAGTTGAAAAGCACTGGTTGGGGTAAAGAAATTCAACTGGTCAGCCCCAAATCCAGCTCTCCATACACATCAGTGTGACAGCTTGATCAGTGCCAGCATCTCCCTTAGAGGCAGCTCCACATCCCATGCAGTTCTTGTCTTCCTAGCTCACCCTGAAAGGGCACACAAGACATGGCATATTTTTCTCTGCTAGGCTACAGCTGAGACACCCTCCAAATTAACCTCATTCCAGACTCTTCAAATGAGTTGAGGGCAATCTGAAGCAGTGCTTCCTAGAGGGCTGGGCTGACCTGAAATCCAAAGCGTGCTCCTATATGGCCTGCCAGTAATGATTTGCCCCAACCTGCTAGTTACAGCTCACACTTCACCTCCGAGAGGGTGTTAGAGACAAGGCTGCAGGATCTACCTCTGGAGTTTTTTTCACCCTTAGTGGTTCAGTCTGTGTGATGCCCAGTCTTAAGTCTTTCAGACAAAGATAAAGCTTTCCTTAGTCTGTCCAATATATAATACACACAGGAGTCTGAGTGGGAAAAAAAATACTTTCTCCATGAGAGTTAAAGCTGCAGTGCCAAGTCTCTGAAAGTTATGACTTAACATCCTGAAAACTATCAAGACGGTGGCTTGATAGCATGATAGAATAGTTCAGTTGGAAGAGCCCTATGACAGTCATCCATCCCACTTCCTCAGAGTGAATTTTGCATGAAAAATGCTGTTTCCACAATGATGAATTTTTTCTAGATTAATTTGTTATTATTTTTCTCTCTCTTTCCCCCCTGCTCTCTCTCATAGCTATCGTCATTGAAGACTTTCTGTTGCCTGGACTTGTTCCAAACCAGAATTCCTTCGATCGCTGGACTGACCTAAGCCATTCATTCTGCTGCAGTTCCAGCTTAAACCCAACTGCCCCTCAGGAGCCCATGTCTCCTGTGATGCCCCACAGGGATGCTTCAGGGAGAGGATTTGCCATGGGCACTGTGTCCCTAGAGATGCGTTATAAAAGTTGCAGCCCAAAGAGGAAATTAGGCCCTGGTGGCAAAAGCAGGAGCACCATGCTCCCCCTGCTCAACTTCACTGTACTGTGACCATAAAACATGCCTTTCTGGTGACCCAGTGTGTTTTGGATGAGTTTAATACAATTTATCTCTCAGTTTGTTTCAGTCTGATATAAAATACGCCCCAAAAGCACATTTCCAAGATGTGCTTTTGAACTCTTAATTCCCAAGGAACTCAATTTCCCTTTTTTTTTCCCCCACAATCACAACTATTAATATCAGAAAAAAAATTTTGTGGGTTATAAATCTGTATTCTTCTAAAACTCTCCCTACCTGCAACACTTTCTTGCTCTCTTCCCCTACATTTGCCTTTCTGTAATTACATATGCTATAACATTTTTCCCACGTGAATTAGCACTAGGACCTAATCCCAGATCCCCAAATCCCATAGTAAAGATCTGTTCTCTGCGAGCTGACACAACAGTAGGCAATTCATCGAGCCCAGACAGATACATCTTTTCCATGAACGCATTTAGCATCGTTGCTAAAACTGTCTCACTGGCAATTTCAGCTAATAAGAAAATGAAGTTAGCGCAAAGCTTCTGAAAATAAATTCTGCAGAAGACGTCTCTCTGCTTTAATAGAGATTGAATGCAGTCCATTTCTCTTTCCCCTTGTGCCAAACAACACATCAAAACAACGTCTAGCAAGTGAGCTACATTTCACAACACGCTCGCATCATAGATGGACATAAAATAAGTTACTTGGCAGTATAAATGCCCCAGAGAGAGGAAAGTTGGTTGTTTGGGGTTGGGTTTGGTTTTTTTTTTGTCTTTCCAGCCTGGTTTCTCCCAGTACTTTAGGATTGCCCAAGATTATTCCATTATCCCATCTGAGTCTCCAGTGACTGTTAACCCTCTGCGCTGCCTACGAAGTGTCTCCACCAGAAGCGTTTTCCCCTGCCCCTGAATTCAGGAATTCTGGAGACATCACCCAGAGCAGGTCACCGATTCAGTGATTTTCCCCAGTATTTCAGTTTGGTTAATGGTCTCAAAGACACTGTTTTCTCAAGTGCACTGGTGGATTAATGGCATGTGAGAAATGTTATTTACCTCATGATTTTTTTCTTCAGATGCCGTGGCCTTGCTAAGTAGGTCTTGCTGAGTTCCCCCTGTGCTCCTAGGCAGGAGTAACAACAGGCCAAGTCTCAGCATCTTCAGTGTGGCCCATGGAGACTCATCTCACAAAATTTGGCCCATAAAACTCCTTCTCAGATTTCCCGACTTCTCTATGCAAGAATATTAAAAACATGGCACTTGAAATCTGTTTTAGGAAAACACTTGGTCTAGCCAAGCACCTTCGTACACTGCATGTGGCAAGCAGATGCAACAGGGTCACAAACAGTGCTGAGGCGGACGCGTAACGATTCGACAGAGGACGTGTGGATTGTTGTTGTTGTTGCCTGCTGCTAGACAACTTTGTACACTGCTGGTAATTGCTGTATCTGGGGGGATCTTTTGTTTGTGTGCTTACGCCTTACCCCATAGCTTTGTTCATGGCAATAATAATATTCCGAACAGCTTGGGAAACTTCCTTTGCTCTAACTTGAAAAGGCTGAATTCAGTTCCCAGGGAACTCAGTGGGAGCTGGATTAAGCTCTGTGGTGAAATCTTTTCCCTCTTACCATGCTGCCTCTGTGGCAGGTGCTGAATTTCCTTTTACTGATTCGTTAACTTATCCTTTTGCAGTAGCTATGTACCAAAATCCTCTACATTTCTTACCTCGTGTAGGGTTCTTCTGAGCTCCTGTGATGAAAGAGACCCAGATTTTCTGCTCCTTCCCCAGTCTCCAGCCAGTTCAAAGCCCCAGAGCTTTAGCTTGCCCAGGATTTGTCCTGCACCAAAGAATTCTCTGTGCCAGTCAAGGAGATCTGCAATATTTCTTACTCTTTTTTCACATACTCCATCTCTGGATGGACACATTTATTCTTCCTCCAGAGTACTTTCTATACCCAAATTACAGTGCTGGGTGGAACCAGAAAGGACAGGCATGTCCGCTTACAGCCCACGGGGGAAGAGGAGGGACAGGGATTTTACAAATAAAGTTTTTGTTTGAAAGCTAAAAAATAAATGGTGTATTTACGTTAACTAGTACCCATTTACAGTTTGACACCTAGGTACAGTTATCCCAGGACACGGGTTAGTAGACACCAGTTAAAAATAAATAGAAATATAGGGTTTCTTCCTTCATAAGTAGCTCTGACAGTCTTTCTTTTCCTGTCTTTCTTTGGTGCCCTATAAATCCATTAGTTTCTTATCTTCTAAGATCTAAAAAAAAAAACCAAAAAAAACAACACACACCCGTCCCCCAAAAAAAAACACCCAAAAAACCCCCAAACAGCCTTCCATTTTGAAATACCATGTCAAATTGAGAAGGAGGTAAAGGAACAGGGCTCCCCAGAAAGAGAGCACTGTTTGTACAGAACTAACCCTGATGTATTCTACTTAAATCACCAAATAAAAAGCCTGTTGGATAATTAGAATGCCAAGGAATGGCAGCTCCTTTGCTGAATTTTCAGATCAACCAATACAACTCAGTCATTGTATCCAGACCACCGTGGTTGTTGACCAATTAATTAGCAAAGTCCAAAGAAGATCAATTCCATATGCCCCTTATCTCATAGTATATTTCCCAGTACACCCTGCATCCTGTACTGACACACCACAGACATTTCTAATGTCTTCAGTTCCTCTGACAGCTATAATTTGGTTTTAAAACAAGAGATATTCTTAAATAACATAGCTTGGGTATAATTTTCACCCCCAAATTTTGTTCCTGTAATGGAACCTCCCACAAATCCATCTCATTTAGTGAAAGACAAATCCTAGTTAAAAATCCATCAAGAAAGGATATTCAAATAGAGCAACTCACCTAAAATGTGAGCCAAATCTGAATCTTTACATTCACCAGTTCCTGGCAATTCCAGTTTAGTCTGGACCTGGAAACAGAAGCAGACCAATATATAAACACAGGGGACTTTTTCTGAATGCATTCACACTGGACAGGAGTGAAGAAATGCAGAAGATGCAGTCACATTTTCTATTTTAGGAAGAAGTAATTTATTAAAGATAATCACTCAGCTAATCTACCATGTTGCCAATATTCGATACCAAGGAAATAAAAAACCCCAATAGATCAACTCAGATTATGGCTAGTAATAGGGAGATAGGTCCTAGACACCCACATTGCCTCCTAAATCCTAACAGTTCCTACACTGGTTAAAATATAAATTGCACAAAGTGGTGGAAATCCAGCTTTAATTCTCAGTCTAATGATTACATTGGTCAAATTCCAAGACCACAGCTAAAGGCCATGAGAACTTTTAAAATATTTTCCCACCCATATACATATTGTCCCAAGCACTTAAATAAAGGCAAGAAACCAAGAAATAAAAAGAACAACCACCATACAGAAAGCACAGTAGTGAAAGGAAACGTTCAACATGGAGTTTAGTGGTCTGCAAGTGAGCTTTGAAATTATCAGGAGACATGATTCTGATCTAGCATCCTGTCGAATTCGCAGAACTTTTTTGGAAGGTGGGAAGGGCCACATGTAGTGCCTTGGACCTCCTCACTATGCTTTGAGGAGTTTCAAGTTTTTCTTTTTTTTTCTTTTTTTTTCCCTTTGCTTTCCTGTGAGAAACAGATTGCTCATAGAAAATTATTTCAAGAGCTTTCCCTTCACTTTCCTGTGCAGAGCTACAACAGAGTACTATTAGCATCTGGTTCTGTGTATGCCTAGAAGCCAATTCATTTCAAGGCACTCTCAGAATCACAGCCTTGACATGTAATAATTCACTACAAAGTCTGATGTGTATGGATTTTTCCTTAAAATGTACCTGAAATTTCAAAATAGCCCAAAATCCATTGAAGTCTCCTCTCAGAACAACTTTCCGGGGAATCGTGACATTCTTCGTCGCGTTCTGATAAAGAATCAGCACGACAAATGCTTAACCTGATGAAAAAGCTGAATAATATCAAAATAAAAACATGGATACAAATTTGTGAGCTGTATCAGTCATAATTAACCAGCCAGGAGAAAGGTCAGTGTATCAGATCTGCTATTTGAAAAGTGCTAAATATTTTAGCAATTCTTTAGGAAGGTACTGAACTTTTCTTGCAATTAATTATTCATCCATAAAACTCGCCTTTCCTTATTTCCTCCTCAAATTATTGCAGAGCTTCCTTCTCTTTGGTGAGACCTGGAGTGTAATCACATGCATTCAGAGAGCACACATAGGAAAACACATACCCACAAAAAAAAAAAGCCACGACAGATACCACCCCCAACTTCCCCCAGTTGCACATTTGATGCTTGCTGGTGCCATTAAGCAAACACAAAACAACAGCAAGCTCATTCTGTTGAAATGTTTAGCTAAATGGAACCAAAACAGTCACAGTTCACAATTTCATAAATACATTAATTAGAAGTGTCTCCAAATAGCATGTGATTTTGAATTATTAACATGAAACACTGCATTATAAATGACTGCAAATTGCATTCCTTAGTGCTCTCCATGCTTAATTTATTATGCCGTAGGAAAATTTGCAAATTACTTCACTGTTTTATATTTAATGGATAGTTTTATATGTATATTGTTTCATTAAGATAAAATTAAACCACAGTGTACATATTATATGCCTTTCCAGTGACATAAATGTCACTGGAGACCCTCAGACTTTGTCAGGAGGGGAGTGTGCTTCTGTCATCTCCCAGATTTGATAAAGGAGTGAAGAGCAGGTTCAAGTTTCTGCCCTTTCTGTGCCCACCCAGGCTTGGTCCTTTCAGCCAGGCCGTTTCCAAGATTTGCAAAGGGCATTGCAGAAAAGTTTCCTGCTGTTTGAAAGGACGGAGTGGGGTGGAGAAGCAGCCCTTCCTTCTCCACCTCCATCTGAAGGCGAAGGAGGCTTTTGAGCAGCGGTCTCTGCTGCTGGGGCGATGCAGTCGTTGTGCCACCCGTGCTCTGTGGGTGAGACAGAAACAAGCCAGGTGAGCCTCCTGCCCAAACCCCACCAGCAGATACCTCTGGAAAATGGTTTCAGTCCCCCAGGAAGAGGAAAAAAAAGACTGCATGGGCTGCTCTGCTACACTGCCAAGGTTTTTGCTGTCACATCTTCCTGTAGTGGGGAAAAGATGGAAGTAATACATATTAGGATATCCTGGTGAGGTTAGGTGGGGAGAGAGGTCTGGAGAAACACCAGGGAGGCAGGGTGAAGGACACTGTATAGAAAAGGAAAAGCCATTAAAAATGTAACTATGAAGACATACATCTTTGACAACTTCTTTGCATGTTGCCTGTTCTTAGCCATTTGTCTTCTCTATTTGTAAATTCCTCAGAAGAGGAATTGCCTCTAACTATGTGCTTGTAGAGTGCATGTTACAATGGGGACTCAACTTCCCTGAAAACCTGAAAGGCAAATAGAGCATAAATAATTTATATTATTTATGATACATAAATAAATAACATTGGACCATGAAGAGGTATTCTAGATGCGTTTAAATAAGCTGTCCAATTCCCTGTTTCCTGAGAACTAATAACATCCCCTTGGTGGATGTGATGTTTGAACTCCGTGTCAGGCCAGGTACTGGTTACCTATCTGCACTGGTTACCTATCTGCATAGGTTCCACATAGTTTTCAGGTGTGTTTTCATGTAATAAAAATATAGCACAATAAAATACTGCAGGATGCATAGGAGGTGGAGAGATGGCATATTTGGGAAAAGCTATAAATTCTGCTTTAAGTTAAAATCGTGTTAATGAAACTGAAGCTACAAGAAGATGCTTGAGAGAGGGAGAGATGGCCCTCTGAGCTATCCTTTTCAAGTAATGAAGATGAGACTCTGTCAGAGATTGAGGTGTCAAAACTGGAAGTGCTGGAACAAATTCACAAATTAAAGAGCAACAAGTCACCATGACCAGATGGCATACATCTGAGAGCTCTGAAGGAACTTAAGAATTAAGTGGTTGAGCTGCTAACAGAAAAATATGCAGCCTTTCATTAAACTGCTACCATGCCAGAGGACAGGAGGGAACAAATACCTCGTCTCACAAAATCTGGAAGGTGTGTTCCTGCAAGCTTGATTAAAGCTGTAGATTGCTTTTCTCTTTTAATCATCCTGGCTTCAGAGAGAAGTTCATCACATCCAGCAAAAAGAGCTGGCCTCAGCTGATCGGGAGCCCCCGGTGAAGGCAAGCCGGAGGGTTTTGCTGACTCAGCACACGCTGGTGACCATTAACCTGGATATGGCTGGAGGGCCTTGCAAGGACTGACTTCAGTGACAATTAAAAAACAACTGTCCTAATTACCCCTGCCTTCTTAAAGGAGGCTTGGGTTCCATGAGTACCTATCCCTGGCAGTGCTTTCAGGGCAGCTTCGCTCGTTAGCTTTGCACATTTATGAATGGGATGAGAGGACCAAGCCATTATCTTACCAGCCCAGGAGTTTCCTTCTGGTTTTAAGTCCTATTTGCATTTCCTTACAACCCAGCAGCTCTCCGTGGGAGCGTACAGAGAAGGCGGCACAGAGAGTTAAAAAACCCAGCTCAGCATCTACCCATGCAGCACAAACCATACACTTAGATCACTGCAGAGCTTTTAAGGTGAGTGTTTGATCATCTAGCCCTGGGGTGCACAGCTGCTGTGCTGGTCCTCAGCACGCACCCGAGCAGCCAGGCTGGCTGGTGCGTGAGGCAGAGTGGACACGAACCCACCACCTTCGGATGGACCCCGCGCCCACCGATCAGCAGGGCAGGGCATCAGCAGCACACCCTGCCTCTTCCTGCCACGTCTGCACGCAGAGCACTGCTGCCCCAAGGCAAGGCTGAGGGATGCAGACATAGAATCTTCTGGGTGTTACAGAGGAGAGAGTCTTTGTGTTACTGTGCTCATGTCAGACTGATTAAAGCATCTAGAAGTTTGGGTGGGAAGGGACCTTTCAAGGTGATCTGGTTCAACACTCTCGCAGGGAGCAGGGACATCTGCAACCAGAGCAGGGTGCTCAGAGTTTGACCAACCTCACCAGGGATGGGGCAGTGACCATCACTCTGGGAAACCTGTTGTAGTGTTTAGCCAGCACCACTGTAAAAAAATTCTTATNTCTTCTGGGTGTTACAGAGGAGAGAGTCTTTGTGTTACTGTGCTCATGTCAGACTGATTAAAGCATCTAGAAGTTTGGGTGGGAAGGGACCTTTCAAGGTGATCTGGTTCAACACTCTCGCAGGGAGCAGGGACATCTGCAACCAGAGCAGGGTGCTCAGAGTTTGACCAACCTCACCAGGGATGGGGCAGTGACCATCACTCTGGGAAACCTGTTGTAGTGTTTAGCCAGCACCACTGTAAAAAAATTCTTATCTCCAGTCTAAAACTCCCCTCTTTTAGCTTAAAATCATCAGCCCTTGTCCTGTTGCAACAGGCCTTGCTAAAAAGACTGTCTCCATCTTTCCTGTGGGTCCCCTTTAAGTACTGGAAGACCTCAATAAGGTCTCCTGGGAGCCTCCTCTTCTCCAGGCTGAACAAA